>ML783826.1:448830-462552 GCA_009831015.1 Picea engelmannii | reverse complement strand
CAAAAGCTACATGGAAGCCCAAAGATTATTGTAAGTGACAGAGATCCCATATTCACTGGACATTTTTGGACATAATTATTTTCTTTTTTGGGTACTCAATTGGCTCATAGCTCATCCTATCATCCTCAATCTGATGGACAAACCGAGATAGTGAGCAAATGTATGGAAGTATACCTTCGTTTCTTTGTCTCTAATAAACAAACACAATGGATCAAATGGTTACCCTTGGCATAATGGTGGTATAACACTTCCTTTCATACTGCAACAAAAATGGCACCATTTATGGCACTTTATGGATACCACCCTCCTTCCATCACTTATTCTCTAAAAGAAAAATCTAAGGTTCAAGCAGTGGAAGATCACATCGAGAATCAACAACAAGTTATCCAAATCCTAAAGGACAACCTGACCATGGCACAAAATCGCATGAAACAACAAGCAGATCAACATCGTAGTGAAAGAAGTTTTGAAGTAGGGGATTGGGTGTTTTTAAGACTACAACCATACAAACAAATGTCCCTCAAGCAAGCCAAGAAGGATAATAAATTATCACCAAAGTACTATGGCCATTATAAGGTGTTGCAAAAGATTGGTACTATGGCATACAAATTAGAGTTTCCTGCATCTTCACGAGTACACCCAGTTTTCCATGTTTCATGCTTAAAGAAGGTTATAGGAGACAAGATCCTAGTTCAAACTATATTGCTAGAACTTGACGAGGAAGGAAAAATCATATTGGAGCCTGAAGCCATCACTGACACAAGAATTTTCCAGTTGAGGAATAGATCCATTTCAAAGTATCTCATTAAATGGAGGAAACTACCGACTAAAGATTCCACTTGGGAAGATGAGTCTTTTATACAGAAGCATCCATAGTTATTCAAGCGTTGCGAACAACACTTCTCTCAAGGGGAGGGGCATGTTAAGCCCTAATATTGGCTCATTACCCCTTAATTGGGGCATATTATATTAGTAATGTTATTTTATTTATGTTGGCTTTAGGCCATTAGTTGTAATTATACCTCATAGTCCCCTATATATACCAAGGAGACATTTTCATTTTGAATCATCTTGTACTTGAACATTTAAGTGTGGTAAAAGGAGGTTTCCCCCTCGAAGAGGCTTATTATCTAAAACTATCTCTTTTTCAAGGCGTTGAGTACTTTTTCTGAGGTTTTTCTATGCTATATTGATATTTGGTTCTTAACAAAATGTTGAAGCAGAAGGTGCAAAATATGGGAAATATTTGATGATGAAGAAGGTTCTCTTGAAGCCAGAGCCAAAGGTTGAAAAACCAGTGCAGAGGAACAGTTTGTTCAGAACTACTTGCAAGACTAAAGATAGAGTATGCAAGGTGATAATTGATAGTGGGAGCACTGATAACTTAGTATCCACATAGATGGTGGAGAAATTGGAGCTGGAGACAACTGCACATCCAAGTTTGTATAAAATATTCTGGTTGCAGAAAGGTCACCAAGTAATGGTAACTAAACAATGCCTAGTTGAATTTAAGATAGGAGGATATAGAGATGAAATTTTGTGTGATGTGATTCCCATGGATGTATGTCATGTTTTGTTGGGGAGACCATGGCAATATGATAGGAATGTCATTGATGATGGGAGAATAAATACATATACCTTGGAGAAGAATGGTAGGACACACATGTGGCTACCAATTGAGGAAAATAAAGTGAAGGAAGAAGCCATCACAAGTATACTTCTCATGAGTGGGAAGGAACTCCTGAGTGAAGTTAAGAAGGAACAAGAGATGCAGTTTGTTGTGGTGAGGAAGCCCAGAGTCATCCTTACAAGTACTTCTATGGATAATCTTCCTGAAGAAATCCAGGAGTTGTTGAAGAATTTTGTTGACATAGTAGTGGATGAGTTACCAAGCTCATTGCCACCCATCATGACTATCATCCATCACATTGATCTAATACTAGGAGAAAGTCTTTCGAACAAAGTAGCATATATATTGGCACCTCAAGAGAATGAGGAAGTAAAGAGACAAGCCGAAGATTTGATGGACAAAGGTTTGATCAGGGAAATCTTGATTCCATGTGTAGTACCAACTATGTTAAGTCTAAAAAAGGATGGAGGATGGAGAATGTGTACAGACTCAAGAGCCATAAACAAGATCACCATTAGGTACATATTTCATTTACCAAGGATGGATGACTTAATTGATTATTTAAGTGGAACAACCTATTTTTCAAAGATAGATTTGAAAAGTGGATATCACCAGATATGGATGAGAGAAGGTGATGAGTGGAAAACAAACTTCAAGACAAATGAGGGGTTGTATGAATGGCTTGTTATTCCATTTGGCTTAAAAAACACCCCAATTAATTTTATGAGGTTGATGAATGAGGTATTGAAAGATTTTATTGTTAAGTTTGTGATTGTATATCTCGATGATATACTGGTCTTTAGCAAAACTGAAGAAGAGCATTTGAGACATATGACATTAGTGATGAGAAGATTGCAGAAAGAGAAGTTGTTGATAAATCTGAAGACATCCTCTTTTATGAAGGCATAACTCATTTATTTGAGTTTTGCGATCTCTTCGAATGAATTGAAGATGGATCTAGAAAAGGTGAGAGCAATCAGAGAATGGTCGTCACCAAGGAGCATATTTGAGGTGAGAAGCTTCCATGGATTAGCAAGTTTCTATAGGAAGCTCATTAGAAATTTTAGAGGAATTTTTACACTGATGCTAGATACGGTGAAGAAGAGACACACGTCTTTCAAATGGAAATAAGAAGATGAGAAAGGATTTATGATAATAAAGGATAAGATAACAAAACAACCGATTCTGGTCTTGTCGGATTTCGAGAAGACATTTCAAGTACGATGTGATGCTAGTGGAGTTGCAATTGGAGCAGTCTTCAGCCAAGATAATAGGCCTATTGCATATTCTAGTGAGAATATGAACGACACTAAGAGAAAGTAATCCACATATGATAAAGAATTTTATGCAATCATTCAAGCCTTAAATAAATGGAGGCACTACCTTGTTCCAAAAGAGTTTGTTTTATATAGTGATAATCAGGATTTACAATTCATAACCAGATAGGAGAAGTTGAATCAAATACATGCTAAGTGGATAGAGTTTATGAAAAATTTCACTTTTGTCATTAAACATATTTCTAGTAATGCTAACAAAGTTGTTGATGCATTGAGAAGGAGATGTGTAATTCTGCAGGAATTTCAAGTGAAAACTTTAGGGTTTGAACACCTTAAGGAGATGTATTGTGATGATCCAGATTTTAAAGAGGCATATGAAGCATGTGCAAATCCTGTGCTTAGAGACAAAATACAGTGAACATAGTATCTGATTCAATATGGGTTGTTCTTTAAAGGCTTCCACTTGTGCATACTGAAGTGCTCAATGAGAGAAAATTTGTTGAAAGAAAAACATAGTGGAGGTATAGGTGGACATTTTGGCCATGACAAGACATTTTGCATAGTTGAGAAGTTCATACTATTGGCCAGGTATGAGAGAAGAAATGAATAAGTTTGTAAACAAATGTAAGATTTCCCATTATGCAAAAGGAAAGAGATAGAACACCGGGTTGTATTAGCCATTTCCTATTCCAGATAGGCCTTGGGATGCAATAAGCATGGATTTTTTGCTGGTATTTCCAAGAACCCCAAAGGGAAGTGATTCCATTTTTGCGGTAGTTGATATATTCTCAAATATGGCACACTTTATCCCATGTCAGAAAACTAATGATGCAACACACATTGCAAATTTGTTTTTTCAAGGAAGTTGTGAGACTTCATGGGTTTCCTAAGAGTATTGTTTCATAAAGAGATACCAAATTTGTTGGTCATTTCTAGAGAAAATTTTGGAAGAATCTGGGAACAAAAATATGTTTTTGTTCAACATATCACCCTCAAACAGATGGACAAACTGAAGTGGTAAATCAAAGTTTAGGAAATTTACTGAAGAGTTTGGCACTGAACATCATAGCTAGTGGGATCAAATTCTGTCACAAGCACTGAGATATCTGGAGTAGAATGGATTTAGAAGAATCGGAGAAGAATAATTCACTGCATAAATGCAGAAGCTTCATAATCAAATCAAGGAGCAGTTGCAGAACAACAATAGAGAATATAAATGAAAATTTTATTAGCATAGAAAAAAAATTCAATTTGAAGTAGGAGATAAAGTTCTAGCACATATCAAGAAGGAAAGGTTCCAAAGGGGAACATATAACAAACTGAAGTTCAAGAAGATAGGACCATACAAGATCCTAAGGAAATTCGATGAGAGCTTCCAAAATATCTAGTTATATCGCCCATATTCAAAATTTCAGACTTGTATCCTTACAGGGAAGATGACAAAAAAGGATTAGAAGATCAGAAAGAGATCCAGTGGGAGAAGAATATGCATGTAGCATTAAATCCACAAATGGAGAAGATAATATATCATAGGACTGGTAAGAAGACTAGGAGAAAGACTTATTTTGAATATTTGGAAAAGTGGAAAGGACATCCAATAGAAGATGTCAGTTGGGTAAATGAATCAGATATTCAGAAGCATGGAAAGTAAGTGCAAGAGCTCATGGACAGGAGTCCATGAATTCTTGTCTAGAGGATTATGATGCATGAGCATCATCAACAAAGTGTGAGTGGAGGACAAATCAACACCCCAATGCCCATTTTGAAGTGATGATTTTGAATTTAAGAAGGCGTATCACACAAATATATGAAAAGACTATAATTTAAGAACTTCTTAAATTCTTAGAAGTTGAACGATCATGTGAGATCACTGGGAATTTTATTTTTCTTTTAATGAAGTAGCTTGCATTAAAGATTTGAGTGCTTGATCGTGTATGTCTGTCACAAACATTTATTGTAATAAATCCTTAGTAGTTGAAGCTTTTATTCCCGATAGGACAACACTAAGGTAGTCAGAGGGAAAATATCTATGAGCTCATTTTGTATAAATAAATGTAATGTATGACCAAATGAGGTTGATGATAGTTGTTGCTGAAGGTTGTTGTTGATAGTTGTTTCCATTGTAGCTAAGATTATTGTTGTTGAAGGCTATTGTTGTATAAGCTTATAAGAGTTGTAAGAGTCCATGTACATATCATTTGAATGAATATAAAAAAGAAGCGTTGTTCCAAATGTTTGGTGTTGCAGTTACTGTTTATATCTAAATGAATGTGATCTAGGTGGATATCGGTGGCCACCCACCTTTTCTAGCTGGCTCAAAACAACTTTCTAGCAATTTTGATAATTTACTATTTTTAGCAGTTTTTCGGGTCCTGAACTTTCGGAGCCGTTTTGAGGCCCTAAACGACATTTTTTGGGGACACCACTGTCGACCCATTAAACATGAATAGAATCTAATTATTACAATATTGGATGGTCCATCATGCTTCCATGCTATTGATTATGTTATGTTCAGTGATAGAATCAAATGAGTCACCACTATTGTTACTCTCGTAATTGAAATGACAACTTGGTGGTGAACCAAAGTAATATGAGAAAGGTGGTAAACCATTGAAACACTTGTAGAACAGTGAACCTTGCATAGCAGGAATTAAGTCTTCTTCTAGAACACAAAGATCTCCATAGTAATCATTGAAGACTTTATAACCCTAGGGAGTTGGTGGTTCAGAATGGTCATAAAGTAGTTCGTTGCTTTGGAAAGATAGGTTGAAGACGAACCAAGCATTATAATGAGCAGCTTCCTCTAATTTTGATCGTAACCAATATTTGAAATCATCTTTACTGCTTCCAAAAAATAAGACGTCTCATGGACAGTATTTCCAAAGTAGGATTAATAACCAACTAGACCACCATATCTGATTTTCCTTGAAAGTTTCACAATCAAACAAGATCCAACAAGAACCAGCAAATTTGGCTTGGATCAAAATAGCACAATAATCCTCAAAATTAATACAAGGGGTATACAGATATATGTATCTTTGTCCTTGCATAGGACCTCCTGTAATATTTCCTCTAGACAATTTATGGCTTTGTACAAAGTAGATATGATTAGGAATACAATGATTATTGTATTGTATCCATTTTTCCAGGATATTCTTACAAAGAGGACTGGATTTTATACAATATTGTAGGCATTCAAAACAGTAGCAATATTTACATTTTTCATAAATCATGACCCATTTGAATCCTGCTGGTGCGTCTCGAGTTGTCAAGGAGGATGAAGCCATTTGTTGATTTCTCTTATAGTAGGGGTTGCTTCTCTAGTAAGCAGATCTGCAATGCAATTTTCTTTCCCTGGTTTATAATGACTATCAAAGTCAAAACCGTCAAGCCATAAAATCCATCTCAAGATCCTTTTATTGCCCTGTTCCAAGAGACATTGATTAGTTAATATACCTTTCATATGTTTTAAATCAGTTCTTACAAGAAAATGAACATGCTTTAAGAATAGTCTAAATTTCTTTATCCCATTTTTAACAGCAATAATTTCTTTGTGAGACAAGGGATATTTAGACTCTATGTATGAGAAACACCCAGATGTGTATATGCAAACTTATTCTAGCTTTGGGCCATTCTTTTGTAATAGAACTGTTGCCCATGTTCCATTTGATGCATCCGTTTCAAGTATCAATTGCAATGTAACATCTGGGAGGTGTAGTCTTGGTAAATCTTGGATTTTCTACTTTATAATTTGCATAGTTATTGTCATCTTGTTATTCCATGGTAAAGTCTCTTTTAATATTTTCTATAGAATCCTTACATCCTTAGCTTGATTTTCGTAGAACTGATGGATGTAATTGAGACAACCAAGAAATCTTTGTAGCTGTTTCTGCTCCAGAATTTCATCAGGGAACTCTGAGCGTTTTTTCAAAACATGATATTGAAGTTCAACAGATCCTCTTGATAGGATCAAACTGAGATATTCAATCTTTGTCTTTGCCCAACATAGTTTTGATTTACTCAAAACTAGACCATGTTTGAACAGGAGATCAAATACTTCTTTAAGATGTGAATTGTGTGACCTGACATCTAAAGAACAAACAAGAAAATCATCAATGTATACAATAACAAAAGGTAATTGCTTAAAAATATCATCTATCCTTTTCTGAAATTCTGATGGGGCGTTTTTCAATCCGAATGGCATGACTCTCCACCGGTATTGTCCATGAGGCACAACAAATGTTGTTTTGTACCTATCTTGAGGAATAATACCAATTTGCCAAAAGCCGCTCTTGAGATCGAACTTGTTGAATATATTGCATTTGCTAATCTTTGCAAACAATAGTTCTTTTGATGGAAGAGGAAATCTGATAGGGAGTAGAGCTTGGTTAAGAGATCTGTAATTTATTACCATTCTGGGTTTTCCTCTTTTCTTCTCACTATGTTTGTTGACATAAAATGATGGACATGCCCAAGGGATCCTACTAGGTTCTATCAACTTTCTTTGCAATAATTCTTTGATCTCATTCTGTCAGTACTCTGCTTCTATTGGAGACATATGATTTGCAGAGGCTTTTTGTGGCTTCACTGCATAGCCTTTTTTGTAGGGAAAACTTACAAAGTATCGCTCTCTGGTCCAAAATGC
This sequence comes from Picea engelmannii, assembly GCA_009831015.1. NCBI lineage: Eukaryota > Viridiplantae > Streptophyta > Pinopsida > Pinales > Pinaceae > Picea > Picea engelmannii. The sequence continues at coordinate 455,000 of ML783826.1, read as the reverse complement.
ATCAGGATAATCAGAAGTACATTCTTTTTCTATTTTGTATTTAATATCTTTGATTATCTCAAGACCATGTTTTTCAACATTGTTCACAATATTTTGTATTTGAACCAGTTTTTCTACAAAATTCTCAACTTGTGGGAGAGGTTTACTGTTACCAATCTTGGTGTCATAGGATGACTTACATGGAATGGATATTTTTTTACCTAAAACAATGAACTGTACAAAATTGCTACCTATAGTGAAAGGAAGGCATCTATTTACAAAATCTTGACCCGAAAGAATATTTGCACCTGTGTCAAAGCAATAGAGATTTATTGGTACTTTGGCTCCTTGAACTATAAATGGAAAATATGGGGCAAAAGACTGTATTTTTATCTCAGACTTGTTTACTACTCTAAAATCAATATTTATGGGTTGGCAATAATACGAGGGAATTGCACCATACTTTGCATAAGTATTGATTTCTCCAGTGTCTAGATGAGCATCAAGAGTATAGGTCATATATCCTGATACTTTAATGTCTATGGAGATGACTAGTTTATCTTCAAATCCATTTATCTGTTTAAATGTATTGGCCTTAGCAGATTGGTCAAGAGTATCATTATCTGAATCAAACATTTCTCTTTCTCTTCGTGCATCCTTTTGTGTTCTGAGAAAGTTTAATTCTTCTTTTTCTAATTTCAAAGCTTTCCATATTTCTTTAACTAATGCTTCTTTTCCTTTGATTGATTCTTCTAGATGTTGGATGGCCTTTTCTAGTGAATTATCTGTATACTCTTCAACTTCTTCTATCCCTTCTAGATGCTTTTTTGTTTGTTTGAAATCAAAGCTTTTCCTATAACTTGTATGTCTTGAGGCTATAGGATGAGATCTATTAAAAGTTGAATATGTAGGAGTATAATGTTGTATATTCACCACGCTTGGCTGCTGGTGTTTTGCAAGTTGACAGTTGATGGAGGAGAGTTGAGCATTCAACATTTTAGAAAGCTAAAAGTGACCGAGGGTCAGTTGAGATAGTTTATTTTGGATTACCGATTGTTAGTGTCTCAGTGAGGGAATATCATCTTCAGGGGAAAACATTTTGATATCCAAAAAATTTAATGATTCTGAAACTGTAGAGATTTTAGAATTGTCAGAATCATAATTGAAATCGTGGGGAGAATCTGAATCATCTTCAGTTGGTGATAAATATTCACCATATGAATGGTTAGAAACAAGTTCCAATTCTACTGGATCATATCCTATTTGGAATAAGTCCATTATCTTGTGTTGGAACCTTGATTTCTTCCATAGAGGACACTGTGAAGCGCAGTGGCCAGGCTTTTTGCAGATAAAGCATGTTATTTTTGCAACTTGTGTAGGGCTATGCTGGCATTTGAAAAAGGATTTCTTTGGTCCTGGTTTGTGATTGTTAAATCTTTTAGGAAATCTTTTCTTGAAAGGATTATTTTTTTATTTGCATTTGAAACAACCACAATCTATTTTACAAGATTCTTTCTTCCCTTGCTTTCGTTTGCAAACAAAGTGATATGTTTCTGTGAACACATCGCAGATGCTAGAGTCAAACCCTAATTGTTTCTTAACTAATTTATTTGTTTGTCTTCTCAGAAATTCTTTCTGTAGGGTTGTGACTATATGTTCATGTAGACCTGCTAGAGAGAGTTCTTCGAAATCAATATTCAGTGTTTCGAGACGTTCTCTAACAAGATCTGGAATCTTTCTAGGCATAGTGGAAATGTATTTTCTTAAGTAGGCTACATTGTCTAGATCTGTAGCTCTATACAAAAGGTCTTGCATAGTGCAAAATAATTCAGGCAACTAGTTTATATGACACAACTTTTGACTCATAAAAATAGTTGCATAATGTGCAGAGTCTATATGTTGGCTGCCATAGAATTCATGTACAACAGCTTTGATAAGATCATCAATAGGATGATCATGATTCATTATCTTGAGGTTATCTTATTCATTGAATCTATCCCACCAGAGTCCTAGGTTTCCTGTGAAACCCCAAGTTAGCCTTAAAGCTAATTTGTTCCATGCAACACGATTTCTGAAAATCATCTTTTGTGTTTTTGCCCAAGCTTGCCATTTATGAAATATTATCATCATTTCATTTCTGGATCTAGAGTTGACATTATTCACAAGCGTTGGGTCTATAGTTTCTCTACTGAAACTATCATGTTCGTGGGAATCAGTTGGGTCAAATGGAACCTTTTTGCTTGAGCCATATTTGGCATTGCACCACTTTTCCCATGCAGTTTGGAAGGGATTTCCTCTTGCATCATTATCTGAAGATCTTGGTGCATTTGAATTTTAAGCCTCATCAATTCCTTTGATGAAAGGTACTGGAGAAGATGAGATATTGTTCTGAGATTTTATATCCTCTTGTAATTTGGAGGCCTGAAATTTTACTAGGTTGATTTTTTCTATGGCTAGTAAAACTACCTCAGCAATTCTAGCAAGATTGGGATTTGCTAGCTCCTTAGCCAATTGTTTTAATGTCAGCTGTTGGATTGATTGGAAGAGGAACCAAACCATTTGAATGAGGTTTGATCTTCAATCATAGAAACAATTATTGGAGAAGTTGGTCTTTTCTCCTTATCAAAAGAATCTTTTAATTTTTGGACTGTTGTTTGAATAATCTCAAGTTTTTCTAAAATCTGTCCAAGCTGATTTTTAAAGATATCTTGATTATGCTCAATGGCATGGATTTCTGAATTCAGGCCATTTACATGTGTTTTTGTTTGCACGACATCTTGTGCAATATCATCAAGATTTTGAGCTAAGCAAACAGACTGATAATTTGAATAATTTTGCAGTCTGACTATATCAGGAGATTTTTTTGCATCTGTTTTCCTATATTGGACAAAGTCCAAATCTACTACTAAAGTATTGTTTTTGAAAGAGGGAGTGAAATTCATTGGTCCTAAACTTCTCTGGGAGAGTGTAGCAATTTTTTCTTTATCATCCCTTGGAAAGGTGTAGTTCATCATATTGATTTGAGGGGCTAAGATATCCATGCATTCTGAACAATTCAAATGTTGTCCTACATGTTCAGTCTTTGGCTAGAATGTTCTAAACGAATTTGATGCAGATGGAGAATTTGTAGATGAATAAGGTTTTATAGAAGGAGATTGGGTAGGAATACAAGCTTTACAAAATTTACACTTCTTTGAACCTTTCTGATGATATAACAGATGATTATCTAGTTCAGATTTACCAGAAACTGGTTTATATATAGGAGCATTAGAAAAGGAAGTAGAAGAATTGGTTGAGAGGGAGGACATTTGTCTTTCTAAGTCAGACATACGATTGCTTTGAGATCTTCCTATTCTCAAAACATGATTTCCGGACATATTTTTCTGGACTATCAGTTGTTGTGATTCAGAAGGCTGATACTTTGATTGTATTGGCTGATAATCAACTTTCCATTCTTTAGGTACCGAGAGCTTGGCAAAACCAAGTGTGAGTGGAGTTACGTTACCTGGACTAACCACCACGCTTTCATTAGAGGCTCATTGGAGTAGTTTGGGATTCAAGGCTGGCATAGTAGTAGTAACAAATCTAAGACATGTTGTAGTATGGAGTTGGGCAATGTCGGAAGGCTCAGCCATATCAAAACCGGAAAACTGAATATATGCTTGAAGGAGAGTGGATATGAAGGGATCTGTTAAAGAGACTTGAAAATGAGGAAGAACAGAAGACCAAACTGGGCCATTATGCAAAGGGTCTTCAAAACCTCCAATCAGGGCATCAAAGAACTGATTATGTTGTGAGTCTATAACACAATTAAGAACAGAGGTATTTAACCCTGAACGAACTAAAGGGTTAATACCAAACTGGATTAAGCCAAGATGAACATACTTAAAACCATGTTCCAATCCCCAATCAATGTCTAATTGTTGGAGTAAAGGAATCTGATACATAGTCTATCCTAAAGACAGACGAACATTACTAGAACAACAAAGTATTAGAGTTGAGGCATGAAACTAAAACATAGGGAGATCATAGATCTTTGAAGGTTCTATTTCTGGCATATGCTAGTTCACATCTGGCTCATATTCTTGAGTGATAACACTAGTATTATACAGTGGGTCAGAAGATGTAGAACTTAATAGATGTTTATACCATTTAGTAGGCTTATATTTGATATCCGAGGACAAATCATAACTAGATTGGACTATATGTGAACTCATCTTATACTACTGCAAATTTAAGCAATATATTATGACTACGGGCAAGTAAACGTAATAGGCGGTAAGATATGACTTACTATGGGAACATGACAATTATAGCACTCCACGCCTTCTTCGGCTTCAACAACTATTCTTTTGTCATACAACAACTGCTGGAGACCATAGTCAAGCAATCATGTCCGCTGCTATCTCCGTTTACACAACTCACAATCTGAATATTCCGAACACAAGGCTCGTATACAAATGAATTCACTCAGATGAAATCTTCTTTCATTAATCTTAGAAACATGGCTTTGATACCAATTTTACAGAGTAGGATCATACACAAACTATTAGATATTCACATATCATAGACATATTACAAATGAGATCAATGTTTTTCATTCACAAGTTTCCAAAGGCGAGCACAGAGGACACACACTGCTCTTTTTAGACTCATACCTCAGACTCTCTCTATCCTGATGTCCCTAATGAGACCTCAAGGGTCTTATTTATACTAAAACTACTAGGTTGTCGGTTGACTGAAACTGGCAATTGCCTGTCATAAAGAAAGATTCCTTTCAAGTGGATGGGGCAATTGGTGGACTCCAGTTGTTATCTCATCCCTCTGAGGCTCGGCCATACGGGGACCCATACCAAATTTATGGAAAGACTTGACATAAAGTAAAAATAGTGACACAAAGTGGAGTTCAACTGGAAACCATGGAATAGACGGGACACCACTGTCAGCCTGTTAGACATGAACATAATCTAATTATTACAAGATTGGATGGTCCATCATGTTTCCATGCTATTGATTATGTTATGTTCGGTGATACCAATTTTACATAGTAGGATCATACATAAACTATTAGATATTCACATATCATAGACATATTACAAACGAGATCAGTGTTTTTCATTCACAAGTTTTCGAAGGCGAGCGAAGAGGATACACACTGCTCTCTTTAGACTCAGACCTCAGACTCTCTCTATCCTGATGTCCCTAATGAGACCTCAAGGGTCTTATTTATACTAAAACTACTAGGTTGTTGGTTGAATGAAACTGGCAATTGGTGGACTCCAGTTGTTATCTCGTCCCTCCGAGGCTTGGCCATACGGGGACCCATACCAACTTTATGGAAAGACTCGACATAAAGTAAAAATAGTGACACAAACTGGAGTTCAGCTGAAACCCACGGAACAGACGGGACACCACTATCGGCTCGTTAAACATGAATAGAATCTAATTATTACAAGATTGGATGGTCCATCATGCTTCCATGCTATTGATTATGTTATGTTCGGTGATAGAATCAAATGAGTCACCACTATCATTACTGTCGTAATTGAAATGACTACTTGGTGGTGAACCAAAGTAATATGAGAAAGGTGGTAAACCATTGATACACTTGTGGAACGATGAACCTTGCATAGCAGGAATTAAGTCTTCTTCTGGAACACAAATATCTCCATAGTAATCACTGAAGACTTTATAGCCCCGGGGAGCTAGTGGTTTAGAATGGTCATAAAGTAGTTTGCTACCTTGGAAAGATAGGTTGAAGATGAACCAGGCATCATAATGAGAAACTTCCTCTACTTCTGATCGTAACCAATATTTGAAAGCATCTTTACTGCTGCTGAAAAATAAGACATATCGTGGACAGTATTTCCAGAGTAGGATTAATAACCAACCAGACCACCATATCTGATTTTCCTTGAAAGTTTCACAATCAAACAAGATCCAACAGGAACCAACAAATCTGTCTTGGATCATAATAGCACAATAATTCTCAAAAGTAATACAAGGGGTATACAGATATATGCATCTTTGTCCTTGCATAGGACCTCTTGTAATAGTTCCTCTAGACAATTTATGGCTTTGTACAAAGTAGCTATGATTAGGAATACAATGATTATTGGCTTGTATCCATTTTTCCAGGATATTCTTACAAAGAGGATTGGATTTTATACAATATTGTAGGCATTCAAAAC
>ML783826.1:406486-448738 GCA_009831015.1 Picea engelmannii | reverse complement strand
AGCTGTCAAGGAGGATGAAGCCATTTGTTGATTTCTATTATAGTAGGGGTTGCTTCTCTAGTAAGCAGATCTGCAATGCAATTTTCTTTCCCTGGCCTATAATGAATATCAAAGTCAAAACCGTCAAGCCATAAACTCCATCTAAAGATCCTATTATTGCCCTGTTCCAAGAGACGCTGATTAGTTAACATACCTTTCATATGTTTTAAATCAGTTCTTACAATAAAATGAACAGGATTTAAGAATAGTCTAAATTTCTTTATCCCATTTTTAACAGCAACAATTTATTTGTGAGATGAGGGATATTTAGACTCTGTGTCTAAGAAACATCCAGATGTGTATATGTAAACTTCTTCTAGATTTGGGCCATTCTTTTTCAATAGAACTGCTGCCCATGTTTCATTTGATGCATCAGTTTCAAGTATCAATTGCAATGTAACATCTGGGAGGTGTAGTCTTGGAAAATCTTGGATTTTCTTCTTTATAAATTGCACAGTTGTTGTCATGTTGTTATTCCATGGTAAAGTCTCTTTTAATATTTTCTGTAGAATCCTTACATCCTTGGCTTGATTTTCATAGAACTGACGGATGTAATTGAGACAACCAAGAAATGTTTGTAGTTGTTTCTGCTCTAGAATTTCATAAGGGAACTCTGAGAGTTTTTTTAGAACATGATCTTAAAGTTCAATAGATCATCTTGATAGGATCAAACCCATATATTCAATCTTTTTCTTTTTCCAACATAGTTTTGATTTACTCAAAACTAGACCATGTTTTAACAGGAGATCAAATACTTCTTTAAGATGTGAATGGTGTGACCTGACATCTAAAGAAAAAACAAGCAAATCATCAATGTATACAATAACAAAAGAAAATTGCTTAAATATATCATCCATCCTTTTCTGAAATTATGATGGGGCATTTTTCAATCTCAATGGCATGGCTCTCCACTGGTATTGTCCATGAGGCACAACAAATGTTGTTTTGTAACTATCTTGAGGAATAATACCAATTTGCCAAAATCCACTCTTGCGATCGAACTTGCTGAATATATTGCATTTGCATATCTTGGCAAACAATAGTTCTTTTGATGGAAGAGGAAATCTGATAGGGAGTAGAGCTTGGTTAAGAGCTCTGTAATTTATTACCATTATAGGTTTTCCTCTTTTCTTCTCACTATGTTTGTTGACATAAAATGATGGACATGCCCAAGGGCTCCTACTAGGTTCTATCAACTTTCTTTGCAATAATTCTTTGATCTCATTCTGCCAGTACTCTGCTTCTGTTGGAGACATATGATTTGCAGAGGCTTTTTGTGGCTTCACTGCATAGCCTTCTTTGTAGGGAAAACTTACAAATTATTTCTCTCTGGTCCAAAAGGCGTCAGGATAATCAAAAGTACAATCTTTTTCTATTTTGTCTTTAATATCTTTGATTATCTCAAGACCATGTTTTTCAGCATTGTTGACAATCTTTTGTTTTTGAACCAGTTTTTTTGCAGACTTCTCAACTTGTGGGAGAGGTTTAGTGTTAGAAATCCTGGTGTCATAGGATGACTTACATGGAATGGATATTGTTTTACCTAAAACAGTGAACTGTACAAAATTGCTACCAATAGTGAAAGGCAGGCATCTATTTACAAAATCTTGACCCAAAAGAATATCCGCACTTGTGTCAAAGCAATAGAGATTTATTGGTACTTTGGCTACTTGAACTATAATGGGAAAATCTGGGGCAAAAGACTGTATTTTTATCTCAGTCTTTTTTATTGCTCTAAAAACAATATTTATGGGCTGCCAATAGTACGAGGGAATTGCACCATACTTTGCACAAGAATTCATTCCTCCAGTGTCTAGCTGAGCATCAAGAGTATACGTCATATATCCTGATACTTTAATGTCTATGGAGATGACTAGTGTATCTTTGAATCCATTTATCTGTTTAAATGTACTGGACTCAACAGATTGATCAAGAGTGTCATTATCTAAATCAAACATTTCTCTTTCTCTTTGTGCATCCTTTTGTGTTCTGAGAAAGTTTAATTCTTCTTTTTCTAATTTCAAAGCTTTCCTTGCTTCTTTAACTAATGCTTCTTTTCCTTTGATTGATTCTTCTAGATGTTGGATGGCCTTTTCTAGTGAATCATTTGTATACTCTTCAACTTCTTCTATATCTTCCAGATACTTTTTTGTTTGTTTGAAATCAAAGCTTTTCCTATACCTTGTATGTCTTGAGGCTATAGGATGAGATCTATTAAAAGCTGAATCTGTAGGAGTATAATGTTGTATATTCACCACGCTTGGCTACTGGTGTTTTGCAAGTTGAGAGTTGATGGAGGATAGTTGAGCATTCAAACTTTTAGAAAGATGAAAGTGATCGGGGGTCACTTGAGATAGTTTATTTTGGATTACTGATTGTCGGTGTCTCATTGAGGGAATATCATCTTTAGGGGAAAACATTTTGATATCCAAAAAAATTAATGATTCTGAAACTGTAGAGATTTTAGAATTGTCAGAATCATAATTGAAATCGTGGGGAGAATCTGAATCATCTTCAGTTAGTGATAAATATTCACCATCTGAACAGTTAGAAACAAGTTCCCATTCTGTTGGATCATATCTTGTTTGGAATAAGTCCATTATCTTGTGTTGGAACGTTGATTTCTTCCGCAGAGAACACTGTGAAGCCCAGTGGCTAGGATTTTTGTAGATAAAAGATGTTGTTTTTGCAGCTTGTGTAGGGCTATACCGGCATTTGAAAAAGGATTTCTTTGGTCTTGGTTTGTGATTGCTCTATACAAAAGGTCTTGCATGGTGCAGAAGAATTCAAGCAACTTGTTTATATGACACAACTTTTGACTCATAAACATATTTGCATATTGTGCAGAGTCTATATGTTGGCTGCATAGAATTCATGTACAACAGCTTTGATAAGCTCATCAATAGGATGATCATGATTCATTATCCTGAGCTTATCTGATTCATTGACTATATCCCACCAGATTCCTAGGTTTCCTGTGAAACCCCAAGTTAGCCTTAAAACTAATTCGTTCCATGCAACACGGTTTCTGAAAATCATCTTTTGTGTTTTTGCCCAAGCTTGCCATTTATGAAATATTATCATCATTTCATTTTTGGATCTACAGTTGAGATTTGTCACAGGCGTTGGGTCTATATTTTCTCTACTGAAACTATCATATTCATGGGAATTAGCTGGGTCGAATGGAACCTTTTTGCTTGAGCCATATTTGGCATTGCACCACTTTTCCCATGCAGTTTGGAAGGGATTTCCTCCTGCATCATTATTTGAAGATCTAGGTGCATTTGAAATTTCAGCCTCATCAATTCCTTTGATGAAAGGTACTGGAGAAGATGAGATATTGTTCTGAGATTTTATATCCTCTTGTAATTTGGAGGCCTGAGATTTTACTAGATTGATTTTTTCTATGGCTAGTAAAACTACCTCAACAATTCTAGCAAGATTGGGATTTGCTAGCTCCTTAGCCAACTGTTTTAATGTCAGCTACTTGGATTGATCATAAGAGGAACAAAACTATTTGAATGAGGTTTGATCTTCAATCTCAACAAAAATTATTGGAGAAGTTGGTCTTTTCGCCTTTTCAAAAGAATCTTTTAATTCTTGGACTGCTGTCTAAAAAATCTCAAGTTTTTCTAAGATCCATCCAAGTTGATTTCTAAAGATATATTGATTATGCTTAATGGCATCGATTTCTGAATGTAGGCCATTGACATGTGTTTTTGTTTGCACGACAACTTGTGCAATATCATCAAGATTTTGAGCTAAGAAAATAGACTGATAATTTGAATAATTTTGCAGTCTGATTATATTAGGAGATTTTTCTGCATCTGTTTTCCTGTATTGGACAAAGTCCAAATATGCTACTAAAGTATTGTTTTTGAAAGAGGGAGTGAAATTACCTGGTCCTAAACTTCTTTGGGAGAGTGTAGCAATTTTTTCTTTATCATCCCTTGGCAAGGTGTAGTTCATCATATTGATTCGAGGGGCTAAGATATCCATACATTCTGAACAATTCGAATGTTTTCCTACATGTCCAGTCTTTGACTGGAATGTTCTAAATGACTTTGATGCATATGGATAATTTGTAGATGAAGAAGGTTTTATAGAAGGAGATTGGGTAGGAATACAACCTTTACAAAATTTACATTCTTTGAACCTTTCTGATGATATAGAAAATGATTATCTAGTTCAGATTTACCAAAAAATGGTTTATATACAGGAGCATTAGAAAATGAATTAGAAGAACTTGTTGAGAGGGAGGACATTTGTCTTTCTAAGTCAGGCATACGACTGCTTTGAGATCTTCCTATTCTCAAAACTTGATTTCCGGGCATATTTGTTTGGACTATCAGTTGTTGTGATTCAGAAGGCTGATACTTTGATTATATTGGCTGATAATCAACTTTCCATTCTTCAGGTACTGAGAGCTTGGAAAAACCAAGTGTGAGTGGAGTTACGTTACCTGGACCAACCACCATGCTTTTGGTAGAGGCACGTTGGATTAGTCTAGGATTCAAGGCTGGCATTGTAGTAGTAACAAATTTTAGACATGTTGTAGTATGGAGTTGGGCAATGTTGGAAGGCTCAGCCATATCAAAACCAGAAAACTGAATATATGCTTGAAGGAGAGTGGATATGAAGGGATCTGTTAAAGAGACTTGAAAATGAGGAAGAACGGAAGACCAAACTGGGCCATTATGCAAAGGGTCTTCAAAACCTCCAATCAAGGCATCGAAGAACTAATTATGTCGTGAGTCTATAACAAAATTAAGAACATGAGTATTTAACCCTAGACGAACTAAAGGGTTAATACCAAACTGGATTAAGCCAAGATGAACATACTTAAAACCATGTTCCAATCCCCAATCAATGTCTGATTGTTGGAGTAAAGGAATCTGATACATAGTCTGTCCTAAAGACAGAGGAACATTACTAGAACAATAATGTATTAGAGTTGAGGCACGAAACTAAAACATAGGGAGATCATAGATCTTTGAAGGTTCTATTTCTGGCATACGCCAATTCACATCTGACTCATATTCTTGAACGATAACATGAGTATTATATAGTGGGTCAGAAGATGTAGAACTGAATAGATGTTTATACCATTTACTAGGCTTATATTTGACATCAGAGGACAAATCATAACTAGATTGGACTATATGTGAACTCATCTTATACTAATACAACTTTCAACAATATTTTACGACTGCAGGCAAGTAAACGTAACAGGTGGTAAGATATGACTTACTATGGGAAAATGACAATTATAACACTCCACGCCTTCTTCACCTATTCTTTTGTCATACAGCAACTGCTGGAGACCATAGTCAAGCAATTACATCGACTGCTATCTCCATTTACACATCTCAAAATCTGAATATTCTGAATACAAGGCTCGTATACAAATGAATTCACTCAGATGAAATCTTCTTTCATTAATATTAGAAACATGGCTCTGATACCAATTTTACAGAGTAGGATCATACACAAACTATTAGATATTCACATATCATAGACATATTACAAACGAGATCAGTGTTTTTCATTCACAAGTTCCCGAAGGCGAGCGAAGAGGACACACACTGCTCTTTTTATACTCAGACCTTAGACTCTCTCTATCCCGATGTCCCTAATGAGACCTCAAGGGTCTTATTTATACTAAAACTACTAGGTTGTCAGTTGACTAAAACTGACAACTTCCTGTCATAAAGAAAGATTCCTTTCAAGTGGATGGGGAAACTAGTGGACTACAGTTGTTATCTCATCCCTCCGAGGCTCGGCCATATGGGGACCCATACCAACTTTATGGAAAGACTCGACATAAAGTAAAATTAGTGACACAAAGTGGAGTTCAGTTGAAACCCACAGAACAGACAGGACACCACTGTCAGCCCGTTAGACATGAATATAATCTAATTGTTACAAGATTGGATGGTACATCATGCTTCCATGCTATTGATTATGTTATGTTCGGTGATACCAATTTTACAGAGTAGGATCATACACAAACTATTAGATATTCACATATCATAGACATGTTACAAACAAGATCAATGTTTTTCATTTGCAAGTTCCTGAAGGCGAGCAAAGATGATACACATTTCTCTTTTTAGACTCAGACTTCAGACTCTCTCTATCCTGATGTCCCTAATGAGACCTCAAGGGTCTTATTTATACTAAAACTACTAGGTTGCCGGTTGACTAAAACTGGCAACTGCCTATCATAAAGAAAGATTCCTTTCAAGTGGATGGGGCAACTGGTGGACTCCAGTTGTTATCTCATCCCTTCGAGGTTCGGCCATACGGGGACCCATACCAACTTTATGGAAAGACTCGACATAAAGTAAAAATAGTGACACAAAGTGGAGTTCAGCTGGAACCCACGGAACAGACAATACACCACTATCGGCCCGTTAGACATGAATAGAATCTAATTATTACAAGATTGGATGGTCCATCATGCTTCCATGCTATTGATTATGTTATGTTCAGTGATAGAATCAAATGAGTCACCACTATCATTACTGTCGTAATTGAAACAAGTTACTGTCATAATGGTTAGAAACAAGTTCCCATTGTACTGGATCATATCCTGTTTGGAATAAGTCCATTATCTTGTGTTGGAGCCTTGATTTCTTCTACAGAGGACACTGTGAATCCCAGTGGCTAGGCTTATTGCAGATAAAACATGCTATTTTTGCAGCTTGTGTAGGGCTATATTGGTGTTTGAAAAAGGTTTTCTTTGGTCCTGGTTTGTGATTGCTAAATCTTTTAGGAAACCTTTTGTTGAAAGGCTTATTTTTTTATTTTCATTTGAAACAACCACAATCTATTTTACGGGATTCTTTCTTCCCTTGCTTTGGTTTGCAACCAAAGTGATATGTTTCTACAAACACATCGCAGATGCTGGAGTCAAACCCTAATTGTTTCTTAACTGATTTATTTGTTTGTCTTCTCAGATATTCTTTCTGTAGGGTTGTGACTATATGTTCATGTAGACCTGCTAGAGAGAGTTCTTCTAAATCAATATTCAGTGTTTCGAGACATTCTCTAACAAGTTTTGGAATCTTTCCAGGCATAGAAGAAAGGTATTTTCTAAAGTAGGCTACATTGTCTGGATCTGAAGCTCTATACAAAAGGTCTTGCATAGTGCACAAGAATTTAGGCAACTCATTTGTATGACACAACTTTTGACTCATAAACATATTTGCATAATGTGCAGAGTCTATATGTTAGCTGCATAGAATTCATGTACAACAACTTTGATAAGCTCATCAATAGGATGATCATGATTCATTATCCTGATCTTATATGATTCATTGAATCTATCCCACCAGAGTCCTAGGTTTCCTGTGAAACCCCAAGTTAGCCTTAAAACTAATTTGTTCCATGCAACACAATTTTTGAAAATTATCTTTTGTGTTTTTGCCCAAGCTTGCCATTTATGAAATATTATCATCATTTCATTTCTGGATCTACAGTTGAGATTAGTCAAAGGAACTGGGTCTATATTTTATCTACTGAAACTATCATGTTCATGGGAATTAGCTGGGTCGAATGGAACCTTTTTGCTTGAGCCATATTTGGCATTGCACCACTTTTCCCATGCAGTTTGGAAGGGATTTCCTCCTGCATCATTATCTGAAGATCTAGGTGCATTTGAACTTTCAGCCTCATCAATTCCTTTTATTAAAGGTACTGGAGAAGATGAGATACTATTATGATATTTTATATCCTCTTGTAATTTGGAGGCCTGAGATTTTACTAGATTGATTTTTTCTATGGCTAGTAAAACTGCCTCAACAATTCTAGCAAGATTGGGATTTGCTAGCTCCTTAGCCAACTGTTTTAATGTCATCTTCTTGGATTGATCAGAAGAAGAAACAAACCATTTGAATGAGGTTTTATCTTCAATCTCAACAAATCTTATTGGAGAAGTTGGTCTTTTCTCCTTTTCAAAAGAATCTTTTAATTCTTGGACTGCTGTCTGAATAATCTCAAGTTTTTCTAAGATTTGTCCAAGCTGATTTCTAAATATATCTTGATTATGCTCAATGGCATCGATTTCTGAATGTATTCCATTGGCATGGGTTTTTGTTTGCACGACATCTTGTGCAATATCATCAAGATTTTGAGCTAAGCAAATAGACTGATAATTTGAATAATTTTGCAGTGTGACTATATCAGGAGATTTTTCTGCATCTGTTTTCCTATATTGGACAAAGTCCAAATTTGCTACTAAAGTATTGTTTTTGAAAGAGGGAGTGAAATTCCCTGGTCCTAAACTTCTTTGGGAGAGTGTAGCAATTTTTTCTTTATCAGCCCTTGGCAAGGTGTAGTTCATCATATTGATTTGAGGGGCTAAGATATCCATGCATTCTGAACAATTTGAATGTTGTCCTACATGTTCAATCTTTGACTGGAATGTTCTAAAGGAATTTGATATATATGGAGAATTTGTAGATGAAGAAGGTTTTATAGAAGGACATTGGGTAGGAATACAAGCTTTACAAAATTTACACTTCTTTGAACCTTTCTGATGATATAGTAGATGATTATCTAGCTCAGATTTACCAGAAACTAGTTTATATACAGGAGAATTAGAAAAGGAAGTAGCAGAACTGGTTGAGAGGGAGGACATTTGTCTTTATAAGTCAGGCATACGACTTCTTTGAGATCTTCCTATTCTCAAAACTTGATTTTCGGACATATTTTTCTGGACTATCAGTTGTTGTTTTTCATAAGGCTGATACTTTGATTGTATTGGATGATAATTAGCTTTCCATCCTTCAAGTACTGAGATCTTGGAAAAACCAAGTGTGAGTGGAGTTACGTTACCTGGACCAACCACCATGCTTTCGGTAAAGGTGCGTTGGAGTAGTTTGCGATTCAATGCTGGCATAGTAGTAGTAACAAATCTGAGACATGTTGTAGTATGGAGTTGGGAAATGTCGGAAGGCTCAGCCATATCAAAACTGGAAAACTGAATATATGCTTGAAGGAGAGTGGATATGAAGGGATATGTTAAAGAGGCTTGAAAATGAGGAAGAACGGAAGAAAAAACTGGGCCATTATGCAAAGGGGCTTCAAAACCTCCAATTAGGGTATCAGAGAATTGATTATGTCATGAGTCTATAACACAATTAAGAACAGAAGTATTTAACCCTAGACAAACTAAAGGGTTAATACCAAACTGGATTAAGCCAAGATGAACATACTTAAAACCATGTTCCAATTCGCAATCAATGTCTGATTGTTGGAGTAAAGGAATCTGATACATAGTCTGTCCTAAAGATAGAGGAACATTACTAGAACAATAACCTATTAGAGTTGAGGCAGGAAACTTAAACATAGGGAGATCATAGATCTTTGAAGGTTCTATTTCTGGCATACGCCAGTTCACATCTGGCTCATATTCTTGAGCGATAACACGAGTATTATACAGTGGGTCAAAATATGTAGAACTTAATAGACGTTTATACCATTTAATAGGCTTATATTTGACATCGGAGGACAAATCATAACTAGATTGGCCTATATGTGAACTCATCTTATACTACTGCAACTTTCAACAATATTTTACGACTGTAGGCAAGTAAACGTAACAGGCGGTAAGATATGAATTACTATGGGAAAATGACAATTATAGTGAGAAGAAAAGAGGAAAAGCTAGAATGGTAATAAATTATAGAGCTCTTAACGAAGCTCTACTCCCTATCAGATTTCCTCTTCCATTAAAAAAACTATTGTTTGCCAAGATTGGCAAATGCAATATATTCAGCAAGTTCGATCTCAAGAACAACTTTTGGAAAATTGGTATTATTCCTCAAGATAGGTACAAAACAACATTTGTTTTTCCTCATGGACGATACCAGTGGAGAGTCATGCCACTCGGATTGAAAAACGCCCCATCAGAATTTCAGAAAAGGATAGATGATATATTTAAGCAATTACCTTTTGTTATTGTATACATTGATGATTTTCTTTTTTGTTCTTTAGATGCCAGGTCACACCATTCGCATCTTAAAGCAATATTTGATCTCCTGTTCAAACATGGTCTAGTTTTGAGTAAATCAAAACTATGTTGGGCAAATACAAAGATTGAATATCTGGGTTTGATCCTATCAAGAGGATTTGTTGAACTTCAAGATCATGTTCTGAAAAAACTCTCAGAGTTCCCTGATGAAATTCTGGAGCAGAAAAAAGCTACAAAGATTTCTTGGTTGTCTCAATTACATCTGTCAGTTTTACGAAAATCAAGGTAAGGATGTAAGGATTCTACAGAAAAATTTAAAGGAGACTTTACCATGGAATAACAAAATGACAACAGTTGTGCAAATTATAAAGCAGAAAATCCAAGATTTACCAAGACTACACCTCCCAGATGTTACATTACAATTGATACTTGAAACTGATGCATCAAATGAAACATGGGCAACAATTCTATTGCAAAAGAATGACCCAAAGCTAGAATAAGTTTGCATATACACATATGGATGTTTCTTAGACACAGAGTCTAAATATCTCTCGTCTTACAAAGAAATTATTGCTGTTAAAAATGGGATAAAGAAATTTAGGCTATTCTTAAAGCCTGTTCATTTTATTGTAAGAACTGATTTAAAACATATGAAAGGTATGTTAACTAATATACGTCTCTTGGAACAGGGCAATAATAGGATCTTGAGATGGAGTTTATGGCTTGACGGTTTTGAATTTGATATTCATTATAAGCCAAGGAAAGAAAATTGCATTGCAGATCTGCTTACTAGAGAAGTAGCCCCTACTATAAGAGAAATCAACAAATGGCTTCATCCTCCTTGACAGCTCTAGATGCACCATCATGATTCAAATGGGTCATGATTTGTGACAAATGTAAATATTGCTACTATTTTGAATTCCTACAATATTGTATAAAATCCAGTCCTCTTTGTAAGAATATCCTGGAAAAATGGATACAAGCCAATAATCATTGTATTCCTAATCATAGCTACTTTGTACAAAGCCATAAATTGTCTAGAGGAACTATTACAGGAGGTCCTACGCAAGGAAAAAGATACATATATCTATATACCGCTTGTATTACTTTTGAAGATTATTGTGCTATTATGATCCAAGCCAGATTTGCTGGTTCCTGTTGGATCTTGTTTGATTGTGAAACTTTCAAGGAAAATCAGATATGGTGGTCTGGTTGGTTATTAATCCTTCTCTAGAAATACTGTCCAAGAGACATCTTATTTTTCGGAAGCAGTAAAGATGCTTTCAAATATTGGTTACGATTAGAAGTAGAGGAAGCTTCTCATTATAATGCCTAGTTCATCTTCAACCTATCTTTCCAAGGAAACGAACTACTTTATGACCATTCTGAACCACCAGCTCCCCAGGGCTATAAAGTCTTCAGTGATTACTATGGAGATCTTTGTGTTCCAGAAGAAGACTTAATTCCTGCTATGCAAGGTTCACCATTATACAAGTGTTTTAATGGTTTACCACCTTTCTCAGATTACTTTGGTTCACCACCAAGTAGTCATTTCAATTATGACAGTAATGATAGTGGTGACTCATTTGATTCTATCATCGAACATAACATAATCAATAGCATGGAAGCATAATGGACCATCCAATCTTGTAATAATTAGATTCTATTCATGTCTAACGGGTCGACAGTGGTGTCTCGTCTGTTCTGTGGGTTCCAACTGAACTCCACTTTGTGTCACTATTTTTACTTTATGTCGAGTCTTTCCATAAAGTTGGTATGGGTCCCCATATGGCTGAGCCTCATAGGGACGAGATAACAACTGGAGTCCACCAATTTCCCCATCCACTTGAAAGGAATCTTTCTTTATGACAAGTAGTTGCCAGTTTAAGTCAACCGACAACCTAGTAGTTTTAGTATAAATAAGACCCTTGAGGTCTCATTAGGGACATCGGGATAGAGAGAGTTTGAGGTCTGAGTCTAAAAGGAGCAGTGTGTATCTTCTTCGCTTTCCTTCGGGAACTTGGGAATGAAAAAAACTGACCGCGTTTGTAATATGTCTATAATATCAAAATTTCATCATGAAATTTTGTGCAACTATTGTATTCCTCGGATAGATCTTTCCAATGGGCTATCATGCGCCTAAAACGAAGATCGTATGCAAAAGTTACGACCCCGGGAAGTTGATGTACTGACTTACCCAAACGGGGCCCACATGACTTTTGGCAGTTCATCTCCTAGGGTTAGGTTTTTGGATGTTTAGGATTTTTGAAACTTCTGTTTATTGTAAAAATGCCTTGAGAGCCTCATTGTAATCATCTTCTTGTGAATGAGTGCAACTGTCACATCTCTTCTCAGAGATAAGCCGCCACCATTCCAACAAGCTTGTTTTCCACTGCATTTTACAGTTTCAGCTTATTTCCTTATTGAATAGAAAACCAATTTTATTGTATCTCTATTATTCTGTGTTAAGCATTTGGTAATAATCTGTAGTCATTTCGTTCTGCTCATAAAATCTAGATCAGAATGAATGGTAGGATTTATGTTTACTTGCAATTCTCTATTATTAGTTTTTTCTTATGTTATGAATTCATTTACATTGTTGAATGTATGAATTTGTGAGATATTAGATAAGTTTCAATAGTTTCTCTTCTATGAGCCTATGCAAGGAGTGCATAGTGTCCATAAGGTGTGTGTTGACAGAGTTTTTTTTGACTCAAAAGCTCAGAAGATATAATGTGAAACTTATGTTTGAAAGGAGTGCATAAGTGTCCACAAGGTGTGCGTTGATAGTGTCTTTTGAATCAAGAGCTCAGGAGGAGTAACTTAAGTGTATTTTCAAAAGAGTGTGAAGAACTATTGCAAGGTGTGCACAATCACTCACAGAGAAGCTAAGTCGTCGAGGAAAACCTGTTGCAAGGCGTGAAAAGGGTCAATTTTGACTAAGTATCGAAGAAAAAGATCTAAGGAGTTAGAAGTTTAAAGGAAGAACAAGATCAGGAGGGAGAGCGAATGAAAATTCTTCAATAAGGGAGGAGCCCTTGAAGATTCCCTAATTAACGAGAAAAATCCATTCAGGAGGAAGCGAGATCATTCCAGGCGTGAGATCTGGGAGAGTTGCATGAAGGATATCCATAGAGCCTTTTGGTACTTCGTGGTTTAGAGGTGTAAACGTGTTGTAAGAGCGAGGATCACCGAAGTCATGAAGTTGCAAAGTAGTCCTAGTCATTGGCTGTGAGGAGGATATGTGGCATCGGATTAGACAGTTTGAGAGATAGAGTTTGGAGAAATCATGTGGAGAAAGTAAAATCTTCGCGAAGTCATGAAGGCCGATGTGAATCTGAACCGTCGGATCCAAAAGGACACGTGGTAGAGATCTGTGTGTTTCGGCGGAAACACATTTCAGAAGAAATCAATGGTGGAGGTAGGAAAACTGCTAAAGCTCGAAGTTAAAAAGAGAGTTGGCCTGAGGTTATATCCCATGGTCATATGAGAAGAAGAGCCTAGTAAGTAGAGCTAACGCCCACAAGTTAAAGTTACTAGAGGCACTAGTAACGGGCGGTGCGGGTAATTCAAGGATGTGAGGTAACAAATCAGGGGCATGTGTAAATTGTTCCAGGGTTTGCTAAGATCCTGAAAAGTCGATTCGACTTAAGTGGTTTGAATATCCTTGACAAGGAGGTCATAGAACCCCTAGGAGGGAGAGGGGGCCACATAATTTAGTTGGTTCTGTAGTTAGTTAATATCATTTTTTATATAATTCAATTGAGGGTATTTTTATTTTTAGTGTTTTAAATTTCCACCTTTGTTTTCCATTGCACTCTCTAGAATAATATAGTAATTAGTATTAGTTTTGTATTAATATATTCTTCAGTGCAAAGTGTTCACATTCTAGACAAGTTTTCCATGCATTTACCTATGAAAGTTAAATATTTTTTAGCATTCCCTTGGTTACCCACCATCATGAGGTTCTTATTCACTAAACAATACTAATGACAACAATGCATGGTTTCTTTCCTCTTATTGTATAGGAATTGATGAACAACATCCTTGCAGATTGTAGTAGAAGTTCCCATAACTTGATAGTCTCACTCTCTCATAATTTCCATTGATATAGAAGAAGGGGAGGTCAACAATGATATTTCCAAAGATTATATAAATAATTCCTTCACATATATTGTAAGTGGGTTGAATCTCGTTCTGCACAAATTTTCATTGGAGTTTATACTGTTGTGGTTTTTTAGTGTTATTAGTTAGTCTATGTTGCACTACAAGTAGTTTTCAAATTGATATTACAAAATTTCCATTTTTTTGGTGCATCCCCCAAGCCATTGGTTGCATATATATATACCAAATCTTCATGTCTCCTGCAAATGAGTTTAGGGTCTAACTTTTTGTTGTGTATGTTCTACGATTGTATTTCGGGCTTGCACTTCTTATTTGTTTTGTAGAGGTTATTGAGGGATATGTTGGGGATAATTTGTCTTTGAATGTGCATTACTAATGGAAATAGGTTTTATATGTTGGAAGATTGGTTGTTGTAATTGATGTCAACCCTAGTCATTGGTTTTGGACCGCAATATTGATGAAGGTATTTGGACATGAAGGACAATGCACATGCATATACAACACCCATGGATGGATAGTATACATCATGTTGTTTCCCGTGGTAGGTGGCACGTCATGTGGAGCCTCATGGTTGAGGAGAAATGAATTTTTGAAGATGAAAAAGTGAATTGAAGAAGGAAGTACATGTCAGCCCTGAAGATAATTAAAGAAAATAATTACAAAATAAGAAAGTGTTAGGTCAACCCTAATGTTAAAAGGAAGTGACATAAATGGTATAAATACATCTCATTAAACATTCATTTTTCAGCACACACAAGTTTGTTAATGAAAAAGGAGATATGTCTAATTTCAGAGGAAATATGAAGTAAATAAGCCCATATTTAAAGGGAGGATGAAGTCTTTTGGTGATGTGTTCTAAGGTATGTTATTTACAGGTCATCTTACCATTTTCGCTATAACTTTTTTCTAGAACGATTCAAATGGTGAAATTGGTATGGTATTGAGAATGCATATCTAGGTACTTGTGGTAAACATTTTAGCTCTTCATTCGCTATAATTCTGTAGATACACTCTATGGAAGATAGGGTTTTTGACTAGTCCTAAAGCTAGTCATAAACAAGTGTTTCGGGTAAAACAGTCATAACTTTTTCATAGAGAATCCAAATGAAGTGAAACAAATTGAATTGGAAAAAGTACAGGCTATAGTTTTCGGTATAAAAATTTCAGAATATGATGTTAACAATTGAGCGCGGGGCATGTTGTACAAGTTTGCTCTCCTGAATAAACCATAATTGAATAAGGTCTACCTTTTCTCTATAACTCATTTTCTGGGAGGATTCAAAGAGTCAAAATTGGAGGAGTTCTAGAGAATACATTGAGTAATATTATCTACAGGATTAGATTATTCCAAGAATTGAAGAATTGAAGAAGTTGAAGAAGTCTCAGGAAGCATTATCAGGTTCTATGTGATGGTTAATTGATGGTGATAATTTAATGTAAAGTTTTATTATATGTCATATATTCTTGGGTGGAAAGTGTTAGTGTCCTATAATTATAGGAGACCTGGTGATTCAGATATGATTGGTGGGTCTCATGATGGAGTTCCTGGCTTTCTGGTCTTGTTGTCTCTTGAAATAAATTTTCCCAAGTTATGGTCATTAGGTGATAGGATGGATCATTAGATGAAAGATTTTTTTTATTCTTGAGTTAAATTTCTTTAAAGATGAGTTTTAGACTTATCTTTTCAAAAACAGTGATGAGTCTATACTTTTATTAGAAAAAACTCTAAAATTTCACTTTCGGCAGCTAAGGGCTATTTTTCAAAGCATTCTAAGCTGTTGAAAGTTGTTGCTTTTGGTAGCTAAAATGACATGTGTGAGGCGCTCTAAGTTTCCAAAAGCATAGAGTCGGATAACAGTCAGACTGTCCCATCAAAATCTCAAACCGCCATCAGTACACATCATCATCATCTCAAGTGTTGTTGAAATTGACTGAAAGTGGATCACGATACAATCTGGGCAAGTGATTGTTTGTCTGATATGATTATTTGGTGAGATCTATTTAACCACAATCTACTAGATCAGATCACCATAAGCTCATATCATTCGTTTTCACCCGATATATCATGTAGTGTCTTTCCTGATCGAACAATGCAGTCATCATTATGATCTGATTTTCATTCTATATTAAGAGTTTGTTATAAAAATTGTCATCCAAATATTTCCCCCATATCATACATCCTTCTTCTATTCGAGTTTTGATTTTCCCTCTATCAGTGCCATTGTGTCTTCCCAAGCCCGATTTTATCGTATTGCAGGTGTTGACATTTGATTTGCAAATGAAGAAGGGAGGAGCTCTGCTCAGGAAGGAGCTCAATGACATAATTGTTGGCCCTTGGTTATGGAAGGAAGTGAATAACAAGGAAGGAAAGGTAAAAAGTGAGATTCGTGGGAGACACGGTAACAGTCACTGAGTCGAAGTGAGCAAAAGAGCAGGAAAGATGGAGCGAAGTGCATAAAAGAAATATGTTGGATGAGGATATCAGGGATGACAGATCAACAAGGAAGAAGGATCGTGGACAACTCAACAAGCAGAGAAAGCCATCATTGGATGCTTTGGAGCACTGCGCGATGAATAAGGAAAGACAGGCTGGCAAAGCCCAAAAAAAGTAGGTCAAGTTGACCTAGGGTTTTAAACACCTAGGGTTTTGGTATCTAGGGTTTTGGCACCTAGGTTTTGACCTAAGGTTGTTGGTGAGGGATTGTAATGTATACATAAAGGTCAAGAGGACCTGGGTCAGGTTGGTCATTGAGTACTGGTATGATATTATTTTTATAGCTTTGTTATGGAGGGAGAGGATTGTATTCTGAGATCTTCAGTTGTGTGCGAAGGTCAAGTCCTGTAGCTGGGTGTGCAGGAAGGGGAGAGAAAGAGAAAGAAGAAAAAAGATCTGCTAGCTGAGAGTGCAGATAAGAACTGTATGCTTTACCTTAATAAATCATAAGAATAGTTCTATGGATGTATCCCTAGAGAGAGGGTGAACCACGTATATTTTGTGTTGTATGTGTGATTTATGCTTGGATCTCTGTCATTGTTATATTTTTATTCGCAGTCTTATATTAGATGAGATCTATAGTTGTGCAGGATAGACCTAGATGATAAGTGATATATGAATGTTGTATTGTTGTTGTGATAGATCCACTTGATATTCCCCTGGTTGTAGACATTCCTGTCCTGCAACCCCCCTCTTAGTTGCTTCGGGTGAGACTGCATCTGCTTCGCAGGTGCTGCCAAAAGGGCCAGTGGCTAGGGCTTCTTGGTGCGCTCTTGGAGTGAACCTCGGGTCTACCCCTGTGCCAACAAATGGTTCCGTTGTTGGGACAAGAATATGTGTAAGGGAATGTCAAGGTGGTTCCCATCGAAGACAAAGATTCAGAAGTGGATAGAGGATCAAGAGAGGGACTTCATTGAATCCCAAAAAAAGAACCCTAAGATAAGTACTGAAGGTTGGCTGCAGAGACACATCTTCATCGATATTCATGGGATCTTCTTTGGAGGAATCCACCAAGAGCTATACGAGTGGTTAGCTAGGTTAGACGATACCCAAGTCAAGATCAGATCTAGACCTCCTGTGGTCTGGACGTCAGAGTTGATTAAGAAGGTTAAGAGAGTCAACAATGTTGTATCGAGGGATGTAGATCACTGGTTCGATAGTACCATTGGAGGGTATATCACCGAATTTTTTGTTGACAGAACATAATCATATAGCCAAGCCGAGAGATACTTCTTCAAAGGACCCAGAGGAAATTTTTTACAATTTCTAAAGCTAAGAATCAAGATGTTGTTGCATGAAAAGAACGTCTTGAAGATACAGTAGATTGGTTGGATCCAAAAAGGCTAATGTTCAAGAATTCGAACAACGACAGTGACACAAAAGATGGACATACACGTAGTGGGAAAGTATTTCGAGGGGTTTACCTTGAGAACCTGTTCAAGAAAAACTATGGAGATGAGTGTTTCTACAATGGAGAAGAGGAAGAGCTGACAGATGAAGAACATTCAGAACCCACCAGAACAGAGGAAGAGGAAGTTGAAGAAATTTTCTAGAATGAGCCAGAAACATCAGGAACTGTGCAGACCACTGAAGTAAGTAATATCAATCCTTTTGTTATTTCAGAAACACTAAGTAATCAAAATATTCTGAATCACCAGAGTCCTCATATTACTATTACTAGTAGTTCAACATCTACTCAGACAGGAAACCTAGGCAGCTCTATGGCAGACAAGATGAGGCTCCCTATCTTTTAAGGAGATGGATCTGAATATACTAATCAACACCGGTTCCTATGCGAGGTTGTATGGAACATTAAAAATATTATCGATGAAGCTGTTAAAATAAACTAGTTTAGCACTACGATGAGGGATCGCGTGCTGAGATGGTACATGAAGCTTGTCCAAGGACTTGCGTAGCCTAAGCCACTAAATGAGATCAAGAACACGCTGGTTTCAAAGTTTAAAAAACCTAAGTCGGAGTCACAATGTATTACTGAGCTGAAGGAGTTCAAACAGAAGGTAGCTGAACCTATTTGGGAGTTCGATCAGAGATTCAAGACCCTAACAGGCCGATTGACTTTTAAGATCCCAGATGAGTAGAACAAAGAATGGTTCATCGCTACTCTTTTACCACACATCAAAGTTCCCCTGATGCAGTAGAAGATTGCATCGAAAGAAGAATATTTGGAGATCACCATGAAGCTTGAATCAACACCTATGGGAGAATCTAGCTTAGGCATGAGCCAGATCTTGAGCCAGCTGACTAGTTTGTCTTTGCAGGCTGAGGATATTAAGAAGGACAAGGGGAAGGACAAAAGAGAAGATATTTGGTGTGTAAGATGTAGATCCGAAGGTCATGATAAAGAACATTGTCCCTTTTTTCATGAATATTTGTCCTGAGGAGAGATGAGCCCCTTGAAGCAAGTTAACCTGCCCTAGTGCGAAGTATGCAAAAACTGACATCACCCTGGTGAGTGATATTATATGCAGAAGTATGTTTAGACACCCACAAACTTGTATTTCACATTTTGTAAGTCCGTAGGGCACGATGATAGAGATTATAGGGATTTTGACCTAATGCACGAAAGATCAAGAGACATATACAAGATCCGAGGTGAAGTACACCAAGAAGGAGACAATGCACAATATAATTCTCTAGGAAGAGGAAGTTTCAATCCTCGCGGTGGATACAAAGGACGAGGAAGAGGAGGAGGTATGGGTCGAGGTCAAGGAAAAATAATCTTTTACAATTGCACGCAACCAGGACATTTAGAGAGGGACTGCCAGAACCCTTGCACAACCTGCAATTATTGCAATTCCTTCGAGCATGTCATCGAGGAATGCCCTTTGTTGTTGGCTAAGATTGAGGAAATACGAGGACCTTAGAAAAATCCGCAAGTGCAACTGATATATGATGAACCTCGTGAAGCAGACCCTAGATTCACTGTTATAAATCAAGGAGGCACTACTATAGGAGAAGACAGAGTAGCCCAAGGAAAGATTGTAGATGACCACGGAGTCAAGAAAGCTACAGAGAAGACCCCAATGTTCGATGCTAAGAAAGAAAGATAGATATTTGAGGAGGCAAGAAAAGAGTTCAAAGGAGATCAAGGGTCTTCATCAAAGAAACAACCAGAAATCAAAGAATATGGTATGCCTCGGGCATTTGATCAGTTTGCGTCACCAACAGAAGGAAAAGAGGTAAGAAAACTCATGGAATTTTTGTGCACTTGTGTTAAGTTGATTCAAGATAAAAGCATTGTACAATAATTACAAGATTTAATCAAGCAGTATGAGATAGGAAAGATAGACTCCTTACTGAATAGGGAAGTACACCAAATTGGGAAAAGGACAAGGAAAAATAAAGAGTTACACTTGAATTCTAAAATAGGAGAATATGATATAGACTATGTGGTCCTTGACTTAGGGTCGGAGGTCAATTTCATGACGAAGCAAACCTAGGAATTGATGGGAAAAATGAAGTTGATTTATTCCCCTGTCAGGATTAGAATGGCTAATCAGCAAGCTGTCAGCCCATTTGGACGATTGGAGCATGTCCTTGTGGACATTGATGGGGTTAGAACCATTGCAAATTTTGAAGTAATTGAAATTGTTGATGAAAACTTCCCTTATCTTGCATTATTAGAAATTGATTGGGCCTTCAACAATTCTACTTTTGTTGATCTAAATAAGAGGTGTATGACATTTTTAAGAGATGGCCTTATGGTCATTGCACCTTTAGATCTAGATGAGGGTCCTTGATACACAGATCCTATCAGAGAAGAAGACCACACGTATGAACTGGAAAACATCTACAAACTAACAACTAAACAACATGATTATATCAATCCTATAGCCGATGGGAATATGAGCTGTTGAAGTGACAATACATGTTCATCAGACTTAATAGAGGTGTTGGAGAACTGGAAGAACTAGATGTATGAATTCTCTACTAGAAGATGTGTTAGACTAACCAGAGAGGTTCGCTGGATCGACACAACAGTGAGTAACTTACCCACATTTGATGGGTTGAACCCTTTAGAAATTTTTTTATCAGAGTTTGAGACAAGTGTACCAACACAACATAGGTTGTTGGCAATGGATGAGGCCATGAAATCCACATCAGCAATATGGTGGGGGATGCACAAAGGAAACATCACATACTGGACACAATGTCGAACTTTGATGACAACGCGATTCTCAACACAAGTAGGAAGCTGCAAAGTGAGGTACACAGGTCGAAGTTTCCCAAAAGACCATGTGCGAAGCTGTGAAGAGGCCTGTAGTGAAATTCCTCGAGAACAATGGGTGCACAGATTCATTAACACACTGGACACGATCCCTATCAAC
The DNA here is from genome assembly GCA_009831015.1 of Picea engelmannii. Lineage (NCBI taxonomy): Eukaryota > Viridiplantae > Streptophyta > Pinopsida > Pinales > Pinaceae > Picea > Picea engelmannii. Next base: position 427,752 of record ML783826.1, on the reverse strand, counting down.
TGGTACCTTCAAGCGGATCTACGCTTTGTCACTTCATATTGGGAAGGTATGATCCAGAATTTTGTAACCACCTTTTTGTTTGAAAGTGAATTTCCTTCAGTATACCAAGCATTACAAATTGTGAGACAGAAAGTATTTAAGGAGACATCTTGCCTCCCTTTGGAGCAAGAAGAGGATGAATGGACCATTCCATTCCATAAATTGCAAGGATGTTACAAAATTAATGCTGATGAAGATGATGATCCGAGGAAGGTAAACATCGCTGAGACAGAAGGCCACAGAAATGTGGAAGGACCAAGAGTTGAGTTGTCATTCATAGGACAGTCGATCAAAATAAATAAATTCAACATTGGGACAGAGGAGACACCGAAGCTTGCCAATGTCAGATATTATTGGGATGATGCTACCATTGACAAGATTACAGAGTTATTCCATGAATATCAGGACTTGTTCTCGACCAAGTTCACTGATATGAAGGGAATCAAAGGGCCTATGGGTGAGATGAGAATACCTTTGAAACCAGATGTGAAGCCAGTCAAGCAAAGACCTTACAGACTGAACTCGAAATACAAGGAAAAGGTGAAGATCGAGCTCGATTGAATGCTGGAAGCAGGGTTTATTGAACCTGTCGAAGAGTCAAAGTGGATCAGCCCTATGGTGGTACAAGTTAAGAAGACAGGAGAAATCAAGATCTGTGTGGACCTCAGAAAGTTGAATGATGCCTGCCTGCATGACCCTTTCCCTACACCATTCATAGACAAAGTGTTGGATAACGTGGGAGGCCAGGAAGTATATTCTTTTATAGATGACTTTTCGGGAGACCATCAGATCTGCATTGCCAAGGAGGATTGTCATAAGACTACGTTTTCCACAAAGTGGGTATCATACCAATATACAGTAATGCCATTTGGATTGAATAATGCCCCAAGCATCTTTTCTAGGGTGGTGGTCGAAGCATTCAAAGAATTTTTTCATAAATTTTTAGAAGCATACTTTGATGACTGGACTGTTTTTAGTTTGTTGAAAAATCATATTGAATGTCTAAGGCTAATGTTGGACAAATGAAAGCAGTGTCAAATTGCTTTGAATCTGAAGAAATGCATTTTCTTCTCACCATTTGGAGTGCTATTAGATCATATTGTATGCAAGAAGGGATTGTTGGTTGACCCATCTAAAATTGCAATTATAGTTGATTTGCCACCTCCTACTTCAGTCAAACAACTGTGCACTGCACTGGGCCATATTGGATATTACAGGAAATTTATCAAAGGATATGCCCAAATTATAGCACCAATGGAGAAGATGTTGAAGAAGGACTACTAGTATGAGTGGATAGATGAATGTTAGTAGAGCTTCGACACATTGAAACAAAAGATGGTTACAACGCCCATTCTGTTTTTTCCAGATTGGAGCAAAGAATTCCATGTGCATGTCGATGCATATTCTATTGCATTAGGAGTAGTACTGACATGACCTAGAGAATGGGACATTGATCATCCATTATCATTTTCTATAAGGAAGCTATCCACAACTGAATTTAATTACACCACTACATAGAGAGAAGGACTAGCCATGGTGTATGCACTACAAAAATTTCGCCACTACCTGTTGGGAGGACACTTCAAAATGTTTACTGATCACTCGATGCTGAAGTACCTAGTCAACAAGACAGTGTTGGGGGGGCAAATATGTAGAAGTCTTCTGTTGTTTCAAGAATATGATTTTGAGATCATAGTTAAGCCAGGAAGAATGAACAAGGGCCCAGACCACTTATCAAGTTTGGAACATGGTGAAGAACCTACCAGTTTGGAGGATACATTACTGGATGCACAGATGCTTTCCATTAGCAATATTGATGACCACTTCGCAGACATAGTCCAGTTCCTATCAACATGAATGGATCCAAGTGAGTATACAATTCCTTAGAAGAAACATCTAATGGCATGTGCTGCAGACTTTTCACTTATAGTTGGACAATTGTACAAAATGGGACCAGATGAAATATTAAGGAGGTGTGTTATGGAGACTAAGCAACCATTGATCCTCACAGAAGCTCATGAAGGCATCGTAGGAGGACATTACACAGAGAAAGTAACTACGTAGAAGGTTCTGCGAGCTGGCCTTTGGTGGCCTACGCTACACAGAGATACTAAAGAGTATGCCAGAGCATGTGATGTATGCCAGAGAATTAGAAAACCACCCCAAAGAGATGAAATGTCATTAGCACTGCAGATGACCCTACAAGCATTTGAAGAGAGGGTCATTGACTTCGTGGGACCTATAAACCCACCAGGAAAGTGCACAGGAGCAAGGTACATTATTACTGCGACATAATACTTAACCCGATGGGCTGAAGCCAGAGCAATCAAGGACTGTAGTGCAACTACAACTACATGTTTTATATTTGATGGCATAATAACCAGGTTTGGATGCCCTAATATCCTTATGAGTGATCAAGGTACACACTTCATCAATAAGAAAGTTGAATCCATGACTGAAGAATTTGCAGTCCACCATCAGAAGAGTATACCTTACCATCCACAAGCAAACAGAACAGTTGGAGCATTCAACAAGATCTTGGAGACAACATTGAAAAATATTTGCAGCGTGAACAGGGATGACTGGGATTTAAGAGTACCAACAGTACTCTAGGCTTATAGAACCACTTCCAAGAAATTAACAATGCATACCCCCTTCAAGTTGGTTTATGGTCTTGAAGCTATTGTCCTGATGGAATACTTAGTAACAAACCTAAGAATTGTTGCACTTAAAGACATGGATGATACCGACGTTGTTCGTGAGAGGCTTGCATAGTTGGTTGAGCTGGAAGAAGACATATTCATTGCAGGATTCCATCAGCAAGTTCAGAAGGAATGAGAAAAGGCCTATCATGACAGCAACATCAAGAAGAAGACATTCAAGCAAGCTGATTTAGTACTTGTGTATGACAGTAAGTTTATCAAACACCCTAGGAAGTTCAAAACGCATTGGCTCAGACAATATGAGATTGCCTATGTCACAGAAGGAGGAGTTGTGTAGCTAAAGACATTAAAGGGAGACTGAAAGGAAGGATTGGTAAATGGGAGTTAGATGAAGTTGTACTATGATAACCAGTTGCCTCGCAGCTCTCAGTAAAATCACGAGGAAAAGGGTCCAAGTACCAGGTGTAGTTGAAATTGGGTACCAGACATAGAAAATACAATCTACACAAGGATGGAAAGGAGGCATAAAGCAGAAAGCAAGGGCTACACTGCACAGTCCAAAGTCGAAGTAAAACAAGAGGATCATATCTGAAGTGCCTCGGGCGAGTCACAAGTGAGTGTTGGGGGCTTGTTGGCCCTTGGTTATGGAAGGAAGAAAAGAACAAGGAATGAAAGGTAAAAAGCGAGCTTCGTGGGAGACACAGTAATTGTCACTGAGTCGAAGTGAGCAAAAGAGTAGGAAATATGGAGTGAAGTGCAGAAAAGAAATTCGTTGGACGAGGAGACTAGGGATGACAGATCAACAAGGAAGAAGGATCGTGGAAAACTCATCAAGCAGAGAAAGCCATCATTGGATGATTTGGAGCACCGTGCGATGAAGAAGGAAAGACAGGCTGGTGAAGCCTGGAAAAAGTGGGTCAAGTTGACCTTGGGTTTTAGACACCTAGGGTTTTGGTATCTAGGGTTTTGGCACCTAGGTTTTGACCTAAGGCTGTCGGTGAGGGATTGTAATGTATAAATAAAGGTCAAGAGGACTTGGGTTGGGTTGGTCATTGAGTACTAGTATGATATTATTGTTACAACTCTGTTATGGAGGGAGAGGATTGTATTGTGATATATTCAGCTGTGTGCGAAGGTGAAGTCTTGCAGCTGGGTGTGTAGGAAGGGAAGAGAAAGAGAAAGAAGAAAGAAGATCTTCTAGCTAAGAGTGCAGATAATAACTGTATGATTTACCTTAATAAAAATTCTTCTAGCTGAATCTAAATATAGTGCCCCTGACAAAAATTCTTCCTTATACAGATTCAGAGGAGGATTTAGAGTCAGTAGAAGGAGAGGTTCCTAAGCAAGCTACTCTTGAAGAAACACCTTTTTCACCGGAGGTTCCAGACCTGGAGATTCTTGAAGCATCAACAAGAAAAGCAAAGAAGTCAGCATCAAGAAAGATCAAAAATCTTGAAAAGGAAGTCAGGGAGCTAAGACTTCTAGAAAGGGTGGTTAAATCCCAAAATGAGACTATCAAAAGGATTGATAAAATGCATATTAAATTGGAAAAAAGGAATCAAACAGTGCTTAAAGAAAACAATAAGTTATACAAGAGGTTCAGATGTTTCAAAACTAAATTGGTGCTCAAAGATTCCAAGCTCATAGCACATCCTGGCTTAAAAGATCTAGCAGAGGTTGCAGAAAATATAAATGAAAAACCTTCAACCTCAAAGATTTGAAAGAATTCCAGTTTTTGAAGTATTGTGAAGTTTTTGTAAGCCTGGAGTTTCGACAACTTATTCATTTTCCTCAAGGCGTTGTTAGATGTCAAAAGCTATCCTTTCGACAGTTAATCCCACTCTGTTTTATACCTGTAAGCCACCGAAATTGCAGAAAATGACAGAATGTTCATCTTTTTACTCAGATCGAAGATTTTTGGTTTCAGATCATTTGGAAGGGGTTCCCAAAAAAAATAAAAATTAAAGGAATACAGATCATCATCACTTCCCAGTTTTTGAGGCAAATGCTAAGGCAAGAAGGTTAAGTGGCTTTTCAATTTTTGGTAAAAAACTGCTTATTTGTCAAAACAAGATTTCAAAATCCCTTGTCATCACTTTGAAAGTTATTGAAGATATCAGATAGTGCTGAATGCTATCGAATACTGTTGAAGATCTAGTTGATAAGGGTTTGACCCTTAAATCAAGACTAGATTTGACATATCATACTAGTTTTGATTTTATTCTATTTTAAGTATTTCAGATCCATTTTTATAGGATCTTGAACTGTTATGTAAAGGCTATAAAGCCTATGAATTTTAAGAAAAGAGGTGTTGGACTTGGGATGGCAACAAATGTAAAAAATGCTCATAGGTTTTAATTGACTACAATGAGTGGATACAAAGACTTTATTTCCATATTCTTGTGTCATTTGTTTTTGGTGAAGTGCTTCTGATGTAAATTGTTATTTTCTTGTTCATCATATCGTTTATCTTTCTCCATTGCTTATAAGAAGAGTATGCTTAGGATTTGTCATGGACACCCTGATCTGGCTTAAAGACAATGTTTATGTTTTCTTTTGAATATTGAATGAAGAATTTAGATAAGCCCTACTTTGCATTCGAAATGATTCCTGATCTTTTCCTCTCTCCATCCTACAAATTATAATAATTTGTTGATGTGACTATCTTTCCTGGTTATATATGTCTATGTTATTTATTCATTCAATCATATTGATCTTTGAATCCATTTTTCCCAATGGTCCTTTTTATGTCTCAACCAAACCAATTCAAAATCCATAAACAAACCCATGTTCTGTAAAGATAGCCTAATATCCTCTTCAAACAAAGTTATATCAGACAAAGAGATCCCTCTCCGAGTCTTGGAGGGCTATATCCAAGACTCGAAGTGTTTTTGATGTTTTTGCTGTGAATGCTTTCACAACCTTGGGCAAATTACAGAGTGCTAACACAATGGCGACCATACTGGGGACTTTCCCTAGTAGTACACTTCAAAGTTCCAGATCTGATCACTGATGGTGGACAATGACCAGACATAAGAAGGATGAGATCATTCACTTGGTGACTCCAATATTCAGATCAATTCCAATTCGAGGACTCCACTGGAGGAAGAACCTGAAACATGGAAAGGGAAACTGGAAAGATCAAGTATTCGAACTCAAATTGTATCCAAGTTATCGTTGGCTTTATCTGTAATTGTATTGTCTCCTATTATAATCCTAGTCAAGAATTAATTGTTGATGCTCATAATGATCATGATCAAGCTGAAGAACCTCAAAGGATTCAACCTTTACCTATATCTATGGTATATACTCCCATATTTGTAAATAGCCCAGTAAGACACAAATCTCATGATTCATCTCATCCCATGGTTTAAATCCCAGTTAACCATCAACCCCTTTCTTTACCTCCTATATCTGCAAAGATCCCATATAGATACAAGCCCCTAGATTTGCCTCATGTTCTCCATGATTTCCCTACCAATTATAACAATAAGATGCCTATATTTGATGGAGAGAATGCTAATAGCTCTGCTGAAAAACACATCCATAGGTTTGAATATTTCCTTGAGCTTTATGAGGTTGAATATGGTGATGTCTATATCAGGATGTTTTCCTTTTCCTTGGAAGGAAAAGTTAAAAATTGGTTTAAAAACCTTCCAGTTGCAAGCATCATAAATTTTCATCAGTTCATGCAAGTTTTCTTAGATAGGTGGGTGATGATGGGAAATGTTTTCCTCATCCTAGAAGAGTATGACCACTTGAAAAGAAAGCCCGGGGTGATAGTACAACAGTTCTCAACTAGGTTCAATAAGGTGTATCATTCAATACCCGTAGATGTAAGGCCACCTCTTGGTTTAGCTCAATTGCATTACCCAGATGCCTTTGATCCAGAAATGACATTCCAGCTAAGATAAAGAGACATCATAACCCTTGAGGAAATGAAAAATGTTGCAGTTGATGTAGAAGCTAATCTACTCAACAAGAGGTCCAAGCTAAGAGCGGAGGAAAAGGCCAGAACATAAAAGAAATGAATGACATATTCAGAAATGAAGATAGATATCCTAGCCAACACTATAAAAGAGATGGTGTAGGAAATTAGCAGGAAAGAGGAGCTTGTTGTTCAAATACCTCATATCCCACTAGTTCTAGAAGCGACAAAGGTAAATATTCCCAAAAAGTTTGCAGCACAACCATGGTATCAGGGACTGAAAAATGATAGCTTCATGTACTTAATCCATGATACAGTCAAAGATGAAGCTCAAAATCAGAAGATGGAGGAAGATTATCCTGATATGATATGCATGTTCAATGGAACTTCATCCATGGAGGATTCACCCAATCTTGATTTGTACGATGACAACTATGATCACGATGCAGAAAGTCTTGAGGGAGAAGGCGCAGAAAATTTTCAAAAAAAAGCAAACTGTCGTCCCCTATGTTTTGCCTTGCTCATGAGAAAACATTGCTAGCATATTGTAAACAGTGAGAAAGAGAACTGTTCAAATGCATCAATTGAGGAGAACAAGGATGATATGAAAGATGATCCAGAGGTACAACCACTAAATCTTATTGAAGTTCAAATATCATATGGAATCCCGAAGCCTGAAACAGGTGATGAGCTGAGCCATTTTGATTCACTGCCTTTGTGCTTCAATTCATTTCAAATTTTGAGAGGGAATCTTGGTCATATTCTAGTTGAAAGTCACAGTATGAGACATGAAGTACCAGTAGAGCCAATGCCACCATTATCCAAAGCATTTTATGACCCAATAGATGATATTCTGGATAATGTATTTTTTCAAAGTCTGGTTTCATTTACTCCTAATGAATTAAAAAATTGTTATGATATGGATATGATCAAACAATGTTCCCCGCTAACTGGTTTAGCAGAAATATCAGTGCAAAACCCATCAAATGAAATGAAAACGCATCTTGAAATGTTTGAAGACTGGAAGACCTCACGAGCAACATAAGGTCAGGAGATGGAATGGATTGATCGCAAATGCCAAGAAACAACTTAGGTCCATTTGGATCCTATAGATATCTACATGGAGAAATTTTTCGTGGAAGGTCCACAATACATTTTCAGCAGTTTAGTGTTTTTTCAGATTGATCAATTTTCATGTAAGAGAGATCAGGATAGAAATACTTATCACATATCATTACCTGATCTACATCTGAGTTTGGGGAAAATCAGTGAAAGAGCCCAGGTTTTAGATCCAATTTTTGACTAGTTATACTGGATGTCTCATATTGATTAGGATCAAGCATTCATGGGATTAGAATAGGGTGTATCTATATAAATAAGATCATCAAATCAACATTTTTATCAAATTTACCATATGCAAATAAGCTTGTTGGGCAAGTATGTGGTTTATTTTTCTTTCCGTTTTACTTCAAAGACTCAATCAAGGTCGGAATGAATAATCAACTAATTTCCGGTCACTAGGGTGCAAGATAGATCAAAATATAGGTTGTGGGATCAACCAAATGGACAAGGCACTAATTTACAAATCCTGAGAGCTGGGATTCTTTACACCTCCTCAGGATCTTCCATCCCCAATTGGATACTATGTTAGTGTCCTATAATGATAGGAGACTTGATGATTCAGATATGATTGGTGGGTCTCATGATGGAGTTCCTGTCTTGCTGGTCTTGTTGTCTCTTGAAATAAATTTTCCCAAGTTATGGTCATTAGGTGATAGGATGGATCATTAGATGAAATATTTTTGTTATTCTTGAGTTAAATGTCTTTAAAGATGAGTTTTAGAATTATCTTTTAAAAAAATGTGATGAGACTGTACTTTTATTAGAAAAAACTCTAAAATTTCACTTTCGGCAGCTAAGGGCTATTTTTCAAAGCATTCTAAGCTACCAAAAGTTGTCGCTTTCGGTAGCTAAAATGGAATGTGCGAGGCTCTCTAATATTTTGAAAGCATAGAGTCGGCTAATGGTCAGACTGTCTCATCGGACTTCAAACCACCATCAGCACACATCATCATCATCTCAAGTGATGCCGAAATTGACTGAAAGTGGATCACGATACAATCTGGGCAAGTGATTGTTTGTCTGATATGATTATTTGGTGAGATCTATTTAACCCTAATCTAGTAGATCAGATCTCCATAATCTTGTATCATTCATTTTCACTCGATCTATCTCGTAGTGTCTATCCTGATCGAATGATGCAGTCATCATTATGATCCGATTTTCATTCTATATTAAGGGTTTGTTATAAAAATTGTCATCCAAATATTTCCCCCATATCACACATCCTTCCTCTGTTCAAGTTTCGATTTTACCTCTATCAAAGCCATTGTGTCTTCCCAAGCCCAATTTTATCGTATTGCAGGTGTTAACATTTGATTTGCAGATGAAGAAGGGAGGAGCTCTGCTTAAGAAAGAGCTCAATGACATAACATATCTGGAAATTCACCCTGAGATTTGCCAGATGTTCAGAGATGTTGGTTGCTACAGGTATTGTGAAAAACTCCAAGGTTTTCACCAAGGAGTGGCTGAGGCATTTTCCTTAACCTTTTATGGAGCCAAGGCCAATGTTGGAACAATTGAGGTGCAGGTTGATGAAGCAATTGTTGCAGCAGCAACAGAGATGCCTAGGACTAGTGAAAGATGGTTCAAGTAAATCACTACTAAAGTATCACTTGGAAGAAAGATATCCCTAGATCCTACTTGGAGGAAATGTGGCAACACTTGCTCAAAGTAATCCAGGTATACATAACATGTGAAGGAAGATATGGTAGAGTAATTTTCTACCATTTCAGGCTCATGAACCATTTCACAGGTAGATGTCCTTTGAATCTGCCCTTCTACCTTCATAGAAGCTTGACAAAAATGACACACCAGGTCCAGGACAAACCTAGCAAGGTGCAAGGTAGACTTTCCCATCACAGTATTTTCAAACTCATAGTGCTTCAAGAATTGTGGAAGAGTAATAAGACTTGGGAGAATCTTCTTTTCTGTGGAGAATTTGAACCAAAATCCCAACCCAAGGACAAGAAGAAGATCTCATCCAAGAAATATTATACATCCATGAGCAGTAAAAGGAAAAGAAGAGTTATCTCCCTAGTAGAAATAAAGGAGCCAACTTCTTCTTATAAGTCAAAGAGAGCTAAAAAGAAGCTTGATTTCAGTCAAGCTATAGAAGGGAAAGCTAGTGCCCCCGAAAAAAATGTCCTGAATCTTCCTTATATAGATTCAGAGGAGGATTTAGAGCCAGTAGAAGGAGAGGTTCCTGAGCAAGCTGCTCTTGAAGAAACACATTTTTCACCAGAGGTTCCAGGCCTGGAGATTCTTGAAGCATCAACAAGCAAAGCAGAGAAGTCAACATCAAGAAATATCAAAAATCTTGAAAAAAAAGTTAGGGAGATAAGACTTCTAGAAAGGGTGGTTAAATCCCAAAATGAGTCTATCAAACATACATCATAAGAGGTAAGAGATTGTTTCAAAAGGATTGCTAAAATGCATATTAAATTGGAAAAAAGGAATCAAAGAGTGTTGAAATAAAAAAAAAAGTTATACAAGAGGGCCAGATGTTTGAAAACTAAATTGGTGCTCAAATATGCCAAGCTCATAGCACATCCTGGCTTAAAAGATCTAGCAGATGATGCAAAAAATCTAAATGAAAAACCTTTAGGCTCAAAGCTCTGAAATAATTCTAGTTTTTGAAGTATTGTGAAGTTTTTATAAGCCTGGGGTTTCGACATCTTATTCGTTTTCCTCAAGGCATTGTTAGTTGCCGAAAGACTCTGTTTTATACCTGTAAGCCACTGAAAGAGCAGAAAACAACAAAATGTTCATCTTTTTTCTCAGATCGAATATTTTTGGTTTCAGATCATTTGGAAGGGGTTCCAAACAAAAGATAAAAATTAAATGAATACAAATCATCATCACTTCCCAGCTTTTGAGGCAAATGCTAAGGTAAGAAGGTTAAGTGGCTTTTCAATTGTTGGTCAAAAATTGCTTATTTGTCAAAATAGGATTTTGAAATGGCTTGTCATCACTTTGAACGTTATTGAAGATATCAGATAGTGTTGAATGCTGTCGAATATTGTTGAAGATCTAGTTGATAAGGGTTTGACCCTTACATTGGGACTAGATTTTACATATCATACTAGTTTTGATTTTATTCTATTTTAAGTATTTCAGATCCATTTTTATAGGATCTTGAACTATTATGTAAAGTCTATAAAGCCTATGACTTTTAAGAAAAGAGGTGTGGGACTTTGGATGACCAAAAATGTAAAAAATGCTCACAGGTTTTAATTGACTGTAATGAATGGATACAAAGAATTTATTTCTAGATTCTTGTGTCATTTTTCTATGGTGAAGTGCTTCTAATGTAAATTTTTATTTTCTTGTTTATCATATCGTTCATATTTCCCCATTGCTTATAAGAAGAGTATGCTCAGGATTTGTCATGGAATCCCTGATCTGGCTTAAAGACACTGTTTATGTTTTCTTTTGAAGATTGAATGCATAATTCAGATAAGCTTTTCTCTGCATTCGAAATGATTCCTAATCTTTCCCTCTCTCCATCCTACAAATTATAAGAATCCGTTGATGTGACTATCTTGCCTGGTTATATATGTCTTTGTTATTTATTCATTCAATCATCTTGATCTTTGACTCCATTTTTCCCAATGGTCCTTTTTATGTCTCAACCAAACCAATTCAAAATCCATAAACAAACCCATGTTTTGTATAGTTGGCCTAGTATCCTCTTCAAACAAAGTTATATCAAACATAGAAATCCCTCTCTGAGTCTTGGAGAGCTATATCCAAGACTCGAAGTGGTTTTGATGTTGCCCCTATGACTTCCTTCACAACCTTGGGAAAATTATAGAGTGCTAACATAATGGAGACCATACTGGGGACTTTCCCCAGTAGTACACTTCAAAGTTCCAGATCTGATCACTGATGGTGGACAATGACTAGACATAATAAGGATGAGATCATTCACCTGGCGACTCCAATCTCCAGATCAATTCCAATTCAAGGACTCCACTAGAGGAAGAACTTGAAACATGGCAAGGCAACCTGAAAATATCAGGTATTCAAACTCAAATTGTATCCAAGATATCGTTGGATTTATCTATAATTGTATTCTCTCCTATTACAATCCTAGTCAAGAATTAATTGTTGATGCTCATAATGAGCATGATCAAGCCAAAGAACCTCAAAGGATTCAACCTTTATCTATAGCTATGGTATATACTCCCATATTTGTAAATAGCCCAATAAGACACAAATCTCATGCGTCATCTCCTCCCATGGTTGAAATTCCAGTTAACCATCAGTCCCTTTCTTTACCTCCTATATCTGCAAAGATCTTAGACAGATACAATCTCCTAGATTCACCTCTTGTTCTCCATGATTTCCCTACCAATTATAACAATAAGTTGCCTAGATTTGATGGAGAGAATGCCAATATATCTGCTAAAAAACACATCCAGAGGTTTGAATATGATGATGTCTATATCAGGATGTTTTCCTTGTCCTTGCAAGGCAAAGTTAAAAGTTGGTTTAAAAACCTTCCAGCTGCAAGCATCATAAATTTTCATTAGTTCATGCAAGTTTTGTTAGATAGGTGGGTGATCATGGGAAATTTTTTCCTCATCCTATAAGAGTATGACCACTTGAAAAGAAATCCAACGGAGACAGTACAACAGTTCTCAACTAGGTTCAATAAGGTGTATCATTCAATACCTGTAGATGTAAGGCCACCTCCTGGTTTAGCTCAACTGCAATACCCAGATGTCTTTGATCCATAAATGATGTTCCAGTTAAGAGAAAGAGACACCGCAACCCTTGAGGAAATGAAAAATGTTGTAGTTGACATAGAAACTAATCTACTGAACAAGAGGTCCAAGCTAAGAGCGGAGGAAAAGGCCATAACAGAAAAGAAATGAATGACATCTTTAGAAATGAAGTTAGATATCCTAGCCAACACTGTAAAAGAGATGATGCAAGAAATTAGTAGGAAAGAGGAGCTTGTTTTTCAAAGACCTCATATCCCACTAGTTCCAGAAACAACAAAGGTAAATATTCCCAAAAAGTTTGCAGCACAACCATGGTATCAGGGACTGAAAAACGATAGCTTCATGTACTCAATCCATGATACAGTCAAAGATGAACTTCAAAATCAGAAGATGGAGGAATTTTTTAAATTGTACTTGATACCGATTCACCCCCCTCTCAGTATCAACAATTGGTATCATAGTAGGTTTCCTTTAGAATAGTTTAACCACTGGAAGGAAAACTCTGAGCAAAGATGGATGACCATGAGCACATTTCAAATGGGATTCAACGATTTTATGGAAGCAATTATGCATACTGGAGTGATAGAGTGAAAAATTACCTAACATATTTGGGAGTATACATTTGGTACTCAGTTGTAAATGGCTATCTAATCCCAAATAATGCTCCAACTGATCCAAATGAAAAGAAGCTTATGAGTTGTAATTCAAAATCTAGACATGTTATTATAGGAGCATTAGCACCAACCATTTCTAGCAAAGTGATGGGCTGCAACACTGCTAAAGAGGTACGGGACAAACTCAAGAGTATCTATGAAGGTGATCCAAAAGTTAAGCAGGTCAAGCTTCAACGACATAAAGAAAAATTTGAAAATTTGAATATGGATGAAAAGGAATATATTGCAATCTATTTTATTAGATTTGATGAAGTTGTTAAGGCTATCATAGGATTAGGTGAATAGATCAATGAATCCTTGGTTGTACAAAAAGTGTTGAGATCACTTCTCTTGAGGTATGATGCTAAGGTCTCCGCTATTGAAGAAACTAGGGACTTGACCAAAATGATAATGGATGAATTACATGGGTCTCGTGTAGCATATGAAATGAGAATAGGTACAAAAACAGACCAACTAAACAATGAAGTAGCCTTTAAAGCCATAAAGAAGACAAAATACAAGCATAATGACCTTGATGAAGAAATAACAAATTTCGTAAGAAGTTTCCAGAAGGGAACTGGAATATAAAAAGGTAAGTCTCCTCTCAAATTCTTTAACTATGGTAGAATAGGACATATTGTTGAAAACTTCTACTATAAAAAGAGAAGTCTCAACAATAAAAAGAGCTTCTACTCCAAGGATGATGACATGTCTTCAGATGAGAGTGATGAAGAATATAATGATGAAAGAGAAGTCCTCTTCATAACCCAAGAAACCAAGGATGATGATCACAAGAGTTCTAAAGAAGAAGAAATCATTTCTAAAGAAGATTCAGATGAAGAAACCAACCTTGATTCCTTTTGGGGATACAAAGACAATGTAGAGAGTGAACAAGAAGATGAGAATATCGAAAAGTTAAAGCATGTCGAAATTGAAAATAACAATCTTAGAAACACAAACATAATACTAAAAGGTGAATTGAGTAGTTGTGAAGAAGAGAATTACAGGCTTGAAAAGACCACTGGTAGCTTGAAGGAACAATTAGAATATTATGAGAAATTGAAAGAAGAATTGGATCACACAAAATGGGAGATATTATTGACAATAGAAAAGTTGAAGAAGTTCGAAAAAAGAACTGAAAAATTAGATGAGATCCTTCGCAGTCAAATATATCCAAACAACAAGACATGACTAGGACACAATGACAGTTTGAAGACAACAAAACAAGAGAAGGAAGATGAAGAGGATGAAGACTAGAATTCAGAAGGAATGAAACATCAAGAAGATCCTCTCCCATCAGGTATGAAAGAAATCATTATGAAGGAAACTAGAGAAGAATAAATCGTGAACCTAGATGGACTACACCACAAAGAACATCACTTACTCCCAGGTATCAAAATTTCTTTCTTGGACATTGTTATACTTTTGGAAATTTTGGACACAAGGAAATCAATTGTAGAATCAATAAAATGAATAACTACGCAAGCTACATGAATGGTGAAAATAATAGATATGGAAATGTTCGTAGACCTATCAAAATTTTTTATAATCCATTTGACCCATTAATGGATCAAAACATTGTATGTTACAAGTGCAATAATATTGTTCACAAAGCATGAGATTGCAAAGAGATGAAGGAAGATAATCATATGCCAAATGTCCCTATACCAACTACAACATGGAAAAGGAAAGAAATTTCACACAATGAAAACTGTCGAATAACATTGGTCGCTAAAGAATGCAAAGAAGAAGATGAATGGTTCATAGACAGTGGGTGCTCATCTCATATGACTGAAGATCAAAGAAAATTTGTCAATTTGAAGAAAAAGGGTGGAAATGTTGCATTTGGAGATGACTCATCTACCAAAATACTTGGAAAAGGAACTGTAAAGCTTGGAAGTGAAAATGTAAAAGCAGGAAAAGTCCTATTGGTTGAAGATCTAAAGCATAATATCCTCAATGTCAACAAAATATGTGATCAAGGATACACTCTTATGTTTGACTCTCGAAAATATAAAATCAGAGAAAATAACTCAGGAAGATTGGTTGCAACTGCAACAAGAAGACCAAACAACATATACATCCTAGACATGAAGAAGAGAGATAATACATAAGCCAGACAAAATGATTCAAAGGAAGAAAAATTCCCAAAGACCAAAAATAAGGATGAATTATTATTGAGTGCCACATGTTTAGGGGGAGAAGCCCCATAGAAGAAGGTCACCTTATGCCATTGAACTTAGGGGGATCAACCCGAACCTTTGCCATTGATGTCAAAGGGGGAGAGAAATTGGGATAATGATGACAGGGGGAGCACGAGTGTTGCCATCAATGACAAAGGGGGATATTGTTGGAAGAATTGTTGTTGTCATTGATGTCAACCCTAGTCATTGGTTTTGGACCACAAGATTGATGAAGGTATTTGGACATGAAGGACAGTGCACATGCAAATACAACACCCATGGATGGATAGTATACATCATGTTGTTTCCGGTGGTAGATGGTACTCCACATGGATCCTCATGGTTGAGGAGAAATGGATTTTTGAATATGACAAAGTGAATTGAAGAAGGAAGTACAAGTCGACCCTGAAGATAATTAAAGAAAATAATTACAAAATAAGAAAGTGGTAGGTTGACCCTAATGTTAAAATGAAGTGACATAAAGGGTATAAATACATCCCATTAAACATTCATTTTTCAACACACAAGTTTGTTAATGAACAAAGAGATATAATTCAAATTTCATAGGAAATGTGAAGTAAAGAAGGCCAAATTTCAAGGGAGGATGAAGTCTTTTGGTGATGTGTTCTAAGGTATGTTATTTGCAGGTCATCTTACCATTTTCGCTATAACTTTTTTTATATAATGATTCATATGGTGAAATTGGTATGGTATTGAGAATACATATCTAGGTACCTTTGGTAAAAATTTCAGCTCTTTATTCACTATAATTTTGGAGATACACTATGTGGAAGATAGGGTTTTTGACTAGTCCTAAAGCTAGTCATAAACATGTGTTCCGGGTAAAACAATCATAAAATCATCATAGAGAATCCAAATGAAGTGAAACCAATTGAATTGGAAAGAGTACGGGGTGTAGTTTCCTATGTAAAAATTTCAAAATATGATGTTAAAAATTGAGCATAGGGCATGTTGTACAAGTTCTCTCTCCTGAATAAACCATAATTGAATAAGATCTATCATTTTCTCTATAAATCCTTTTCTGGGAGGATTCAAGGAGTGAAACTTGGAGGGGTTTCAGAGAATACATTGAGTAATATTATCTATAGGATCAGAGTATTGCAATAATTGAAGAATTGTAGAATTTGAAGAAAGTCTCAGGAAGCATTACCAGGTTCTATGTGATGGTTGGTTGATGGTGATAATTTAATGTAAAGTTTTATTATCTCTCATATATTCTTGGGTGGAAGGAAGGGGAAAGGATGGAGAGGTAAAAATTATCTTTATATTGGATGATTGTATCTTAATTTTGGAGGTTTATCCCTCCCTTTATATTTGGAAGTTGTAGCTACCTTTGGAAGTCATTACTTCCCTTGAACAATAACTATTGATTATTTCTCATATATTGTGCATGGTTTATTGTGGTTTATTGGTGTAACTCTTATACTATTTTTCCTTGGTCATTGGATATAATTGAATGGTTTAAGTATAAGTTGATTTTTTTTTTTTAAATTGTACTTGATATTGGTTCACCCCCCTCTTAGTATCAACATTAAATTGCATGTGATTATTAGTCTTTGGGTCATATGTTGTGTATAGTAATATTCTATTTACATTGGTGATGTATGAATATAATTGAAAATCTTACCATTTTTTAGCTCAATTCCACCTTGTTACTATTGTTATTTATACCTTGCATACAAATTCCCTTTATTATATCTAGCCTACAAATGTCCTTTGTTAACTGGAGCTTATTTTCTTGTTGTCAAGATCTTAAATTGCAGATTGTACTAGGAAATTTTCAAAAGAATTTTGACGAATTTGGTTCGGCTAATATACCATGTATGTATTTTTCCTTCTTATTTAATGTACATGCTACACTTACCATATATTCCATCTTCTTCCTTGCTAGACTCAATCACTAACCTGGCTTGAAATATTTTTAGCCAGAATTCTTTCATTTCTCTATCATAGTTTTCTCAAAATCTTATTGAAATCAATTGTGAGTTGTGGAACCTATCTAGAAACAATTTTTAACTATTTACATAACATTGACATTAGTAAAAGGGGTCACAAATCCTAATATTTCTATATAGAAACAAAAAAAAGTGACATCTTCAAGCACAATGATGGAATACCTCACATATATGGTTGTTTGGTACTATGTGGTGAGGGCTTAAATTTTCCCTCTTACATAGATATTTCTCTTTTTCAATGGAAATGCCATTTTCTTATCACTATCTAAGGTACTTAATTAAGCTATATATCCATTAGCCTTAAACCCTTGATGTATAGAGGTGAAGGTAGTGAGATAAAATGTTGATTGTTGATTATTATGATAGATCCATTAACCTTTCCAATCAACATATCATATATCCACCTTGTGTTTCCTTTCACACCTTTTGACCTTATTGGATATTATGAAAATAAACAAAATAAGTCCATGGTTGACATCAATAGTTGATGGTATCATTTCAAGAAAAAAATATTCCTCTCCATGAGAAATATTTTCCTAAACCAGGCCCTTGTCCTCATAATTATAACATTTGTCCTCATAATTATAGCATAATGTTAGGTGTTAACCATGATCCATCAGTTTGAATATTTGATGGTTCTCACCTTGCCATTGTTAAATTTTCTAATTCATGATAGCATATTTTCACTCAAAGATTTACCCTACAACTAAAACCAAAGACACTACATATCATCATTATGGATAAATATGACAAATACACTTTCCAAACATAATTTCATAATTATTATTATAGATCCATTACTCCTTCTAATCCATTCCAAGTACACTACTTTATGTAACTCCTTAACTAATTCATACCACATGTACCGAGAATAACTAGACCCATGCACACACATTCCAGATGCACTTCTCCATGTGGCGACCTCACACCAACACACTCTAATAACACACCTCTATGTGGAAAACACATGCCAAGCACTCAACTCATTATTTAAATGAAAAAAACTCACTACTGACTAATCACTAGTCAATTGATCAACTTTGTTCTATAAATAAAAGTTCTATAAATAAAAGTGCTAAAAATAAGAATTAACAATAATAAAAATTGATGATTAATGGAGAATGAGATCAAACAAAAAAAAACAAAAACTAGGAGCCGTCATTAGTTCCAATAACTATTAATCTTCATATGGAGCAAAAAATTTCTTGAAGTCATGGAAGCATATCATATTGTCTCATTCCTAAGAGGCAATGATTTTTTATTTTGAATTAGTGGTATTGGTTTTCCTTCATTGCAATAACCATGCCAAACCTCTCATTTGTCTTCTCCCATATATAGCATGCCTAAGTGTTCTAATGATAATCTCTAATAAGTGAAAAGGGACTCCAGACTAATAAATTGAGTGCCATTTTCATTGTATTTGGAGGAAACTGTATGGATAGAAATTAGGAATGATAATCTCTAATAAGTTAAAAGGGACTCCAATCTAATAAATTAATTAGTCCCATTTTCATTGTATTTGGAGGAAACTATAAGGATATAAATTAGGCACCTTACTGAGGTTACTAGATACATAAAACAAGAAATATTTGATTTGGTAATCATGATGAAATGATGAAAAATATATAGGTAGTATCGAGTAAACATTTAGGAGGAAGTTGCAGAACATTCAATAAGAAATTAAATTTGGTCTTAGTTTGTCGAGGGTAATTATAAGGATGAATACTTAATTCCATGTTTCTTTATGGTTGGATTGATTTTCTTTTTCATAAAAATTGGTTGGATTTATTTATTTTTTCATAAAAAATGATGTATTTTCAATAATAAATGGGTGTAGCTTCAATAGGTAATATCCCATCAACTAGTATTTGTTTTAATCAATTTTGGTTTGCAGGAAGTTTTGAGTGTGCCCGACTTATATTAGTTTTTTTTTTTTTTTTAATAATATGATATAATCAAAAGTTTAACATCTACAATTCTTAGATGGAATACATTATTATGAATTGATATTTTATTTTCTTAGTGTTGTCCCCCAAGATGTACCTTGAAGGGAGATGAGTTTAGGGCATTCACTAGAGGTTTAAAACCTCCGCACCCTAGGCTTGGAAGAATAGTCCTCAACTGATAAAGGGGGTGACCCTTAAATTCCTTAAAACATTTTTTTTTTAAAACATTGTCACTACGTTTTTGAATATTTGAAGAAGGGAGAGAATATTAACACCTTTATAAATCCTTGAGCACATTCACACAAGGTTCCTTATCCATTATGCTCCTTTATCCTATACCATAATATATATAAACTTATATGTGAATATAGAAGATTTAAAGAGGAAACACCATTTAATTTTTTTTGAGAGTGTAGATGCTAAATCTGATCTTTTAGTAAATTTGATTAAGAAAAATGTACTATGAATAAATCATGAACATATTAGTTTAAAACATATCTCATGAAACTAAAACATGCTACAATATCTCCATTTTATTGATGGTTGGGGGATATACATAAAATTCTACCTACAATAACTTTGATACTTAAACGATGTTTCTCAAATGACACAGGTACAAATTTACTAAGGGGAAGATCCATAGAATGTTTATCAAAATACCCGAGGCATTACAAATATTATGAGTTTGACACTTTTAGCAATATGGAGAAGAAAAGTGATGGAATACAACATATTTTTAAAAAAAAAAATTGTGAGTGGAGTTGTTAAAGTGGTGAATCATTTGGTGTGGTTCATTGTGGATGTTTGGTCAATTATCATTTATGACGCTCTCCCCTTCTTTATCCTAAATTCTTATTTCATGAATTTCCTTTGGAAGAAGGATGTTTTCCCACTATATGGTACACCTCCTAGTTATCATCCAAGTAGAAAAGAAAGTGGTATCTTTGAGCTACAACACTTAGTTTAATTTTCCAATATATGAAATGGAATACTTAACTTGAGCAATGCTCAAGATATGCATTGTTATGCCTTAATAAAAAAAATTATCAAGAAAAAGACCTTTTATGAATGTGTTTTGGGTATTATGGAAATACTTCACAGAAGGAGATAAACTAAGTGTAATTAGATATGCTAATTAATACCAAAACATTATGTGTGATAATCTAATATAACTTAAAGAGAACATAAGTGTGTTATTTATGATATAATTAACTCAAATTAATAGTAGAAAATAACTTGATATGTGTATAAGAAGCATATATTCAACATATGTGAGAGGTTGGAAGCCTTGTTATCATCTAATAAGCACTGCAACAAGTTTATTTATTTTATTAGGTGTCACAATAAATTCAAAATATGATCAATCAAGAAAATATAATCAAATAAGTGCAATAGTGATAAAGTTGGCCTAA
The DNA here is from genome assembly GCA_009831015.1 of Picea engelmannii. Classification (NCBI taxonomy): domain Eukaryota; kingdom Viridiplantae; phylum Streptophyta; class Pinopsida; order Pinales; family Pinaceae; genus Picea; species Picea engelmannii. The sequence continues at coordinate 407,100 of ML783826.1, read as the reverse complement.
AACAATATGATGGTTTATTTCATCATGATTAGCAATGTTATGGGTGAATATGATGGTTTATTTCATGGAGTTATAGAATATTTCATTGGATGAAAAATGTTTTTGGGTGAAATATGAATTTGGTTCATGTTTTAGAAGCAACAATGCAACTAGTACCTGAATTTAGTTCATGTTTTAGAAGTAGCAATGCAAATAGTACTTAAAGTAGTAAAGTAGTCATTATAATATTTCCTTGGCTAAATTATCTTCCATGTGTTTGTGTTGTTTGTGTTTTTGTAAATTCAATCATATTATTTCTTGGATCTTGCAAAATGACACTTCATCTTTCAATGGTTACTAAATATATGGACATGGGTTCTTGTTGACGGGCGAAATTGACCGTCCGTCAACTGGGAGAGTGGAACCGGTTCGGGGTTGTCTAAATAACCCAAGCCGTTTGGAATGGACCACCCTGACGATTTTAACGGCTCTGTTGGCCGCTCTAAGGTCTTCTATGAAAACCAAAGAGAGAAATGATCTGAGCTAAGAAATCTAACTAAAGGTGAATAGAACAAACTAAACTATAACTAAATACAAGAAACTAACTAAAATAGAGGAAACTAGAAACTAATAAA
>ML783826.1:380349-391788 GCA_009831015.1 Picea engelmannii | reverse complement strand
GAAGGTAGTGAGGTACATTGAGTTCAAAACCCATAAAAACCATCAATAGACGAAGGTGAAACAAGAAAACGAACCCGTACCTGCCCTCGCAAGTAACAAATTGCTTGATTATCATGAGCAGGTCATGCCAACGCTGCTTTAACATTTTTGCAGGCCATCCTTTGTCGCAGGGTTTCACCGTTCGAGATTGGAAAAGAAATGTCCATGGGACATCTTCCAATTTACAATTTTTAGACCACTTCTGTCCTGTAGCAGGTAAGCTGATTGCTGAGCTAAGAAATTGCTCATTAATCTCCAACTGCACATCCCCAATTTTGGCTCGGCATCCATCGAATGACAACGCAAATTTCTGAGCCACGATAGGGCTATAACCATCGAATTTCCTGATGAACGGGAGCCACCCGAATTTCTCCAAGTCGCTACAAGCGCCATCAAACATCAGTAGTGCTTGGCACCCGTTAGGCTCGACCCTTACGATAGGAGCCATGGCTTCTGTGCATGGTAGGGTTTGGTTTGAACAACACAAAACGCAGGAGGAAAAACAACAGAGCTTAACAGCTGCAAGCGCTCAAAGGGGAATGAATCAATGAAACACGTGCGAAGGTGGTGGGATTACTACCGCCATGCAGTGTATTAATGTTTGGGTACAGCGTTGTTCCATCAGTAATCAACACATTAATCGGCCAACCCAAATCGGTGTACAACCAAATCAACGTCCCATCCATCAAATGTAGAACCGACACCATATGCTATATTCATGCGCCAAGTGTATAGTTCAATCCAACATGAAATCCAACATTAACCAACGATCCATCGTATCAATCAAACGTTTTAAACCAATGTTAATCCAATCACGCCAATGTATAGTTTGGAACTATGATCATTCAATGTAAAATCAAACTCACAAAACAATGCACCAAGCAACGATTCAAAATATAAAATTGAAATCCAAAAGATTTAATCAATGTGCCTTTGTAAAACTCAAACCATTGCCATTTCATATCAAATCAAACGCATTTGTTGCATATTCAAATGTTTGTATTTCAAATTTTTTAGAACATTGCAACAAAAGACCTCATATAATCAATAAGTCCAGAGCTCATATCAAAGCATATAAGACCAAGATCAATCATGACCTTTATAGAATCAAATGTAACCAGTAAATCTACATGCTTAATGGCTCATTAATCAAATAGATCCAAATGCGCAATCAAGGTAAGAGTAGGCAAAGGGACATAAGTTTTGAAAGAACCTTTGCAGTCATACAATAAACCAATGGTCAAGTGCCTTTCAGAAAAATCAATAAAAGACGACGACAGTCCAAACAACGATAGAGGGGTTTTCACACTTTCAGTTGTGAAAACTAAATCGAAGCCAAATTGCAATTGTCGCAAAAATGAAACAAATGTCTAGTTTCACAATGCGACAATGATTTGTCGTTTAGAAGACAAGAGGTGTAGGCATACTTTTTTAGAGCAATTAAAAAAAAATGAATTGGCTGCCAACAATTCTATATATCACTTGATGCATACAAGTGACTAGGGAAAACAACTTAGTTGGCAAAGGATATTGAAGCTACTTCTTGATATTTACAATTTGGATCTTAATACCTCTTTCCTTTTATTTATATTACATGAAAAATGTGCATAATTTACTAATAGTTTTGTTTAATATGATATTTGAATCCATTTTAACAAATTTATTCCATTTTTTAATGAGTTTTCAAAACAATCTAATCTTACTAGCCATTCTTGGTTATGGAATTGTTGTGAAGAGGTTTAAATGATACAATTGATTACATGTCCATTAAATTACTTGGCTATTACACTGTGTTGATGGGTCTGAATGGCCTGTCAAGAATATGAGGGAAAACACCCGATGGTAGGTCCCAATCAGACCTACTCTCATTTGGTGTAGCATTTCCTACGAGTTTATGGGCCTCGTTGCCACTCATAATTAAAATAAGAAAAGGGGAAAAACAATGAACTATCCCCCAAAAGTTCTAAATAATCCTAAGGCTAAATTAACTAAAAGGAAACTAATCTAATCTTAACTAATTCTAACCTATCTCGATAGAAAATCTAAAAGAATGAGTAGAGTGAAAGATAATATCTAGACCACAAAAATAGTTCATGAGAACCCAAACATATTAGCACAATAATATTTTAGAAATCATCTCAAATAGTTGAAAAGGAAATATATAACATCATCAATGCACTCATAATAAATCACAACAACATAAGAATCATGAATACTAAGCACACAAATAGTTCATATGATCAATAATAAAAAAATTAATCAACAAATACAAGTATAGAATAGTCCCACAAACATTTGCAAACAATTATGACTTCAGAATTATCTTCTGCTCTTTATATACTCAGAAATAAGAGTATCAATTGTCTATACAATGGGGAAAATTCCATATTACATCCTACGAGTGCTCTTTTATAAGACAAGAGGGAGACTCTTCAATTCTAGTGATTCTTCATTTCTTTTTATTTCAGTTTATTATTTCATTCTTAAAATTTTCTTGTATTTTCAAAAAGAAACGTATGGGAATTACAAAGAGAATCTGAAAGGACGCACGAGTGATTATTTTTCCATGAAGCAAATTACAAAATATTATTCATTAAAAATAATTGATTCTAAGTTTTTTGTCTTCTTATTCTATTCAAAATTTTTATGGGCATTTCTTTGTTCACTAAGATCATCCCATAATTATTATCCTTTGTCTCAACCATTCTTCATTCTCTAATAGGTGCAATTTCATCTCCTGTGGCTTCAAACGTGATTGCTTTAACATGCATAACCCACTTTCTGATTAAATTCGAGTATGCTCTGTGTTTTGAATTTTCAGAGGATTTTCTCTTTTCGAATGCCAACATTTACCATGCCATTTTGTTCTTATCTCCTTCATATTTCCATTGATTCCTCCTGGTCATGATTTTGTTTCTCGTAGCCCTAGATATAACTGTTGGAAGTTGGTATGGCCATTTTTTCCTCTGAATTCATGGTCTTCCATTTTCTTCATTTTTTGGCATCTTCTATCACCTGTTTGGCATGGATACCTACACAAAAACGTTCCTATGTCTAATACCTTTCCAATGAGGTATCATGAGACTCATTTTGACACATGTAGAAAAAATTATGATCGTTTAAACATTAGTCCTCAGTAGTTGTTGATCATGCATGTGGGTTACTCTGGTTCATTGATCTTCAACCCTTTTAGCTTTGGAAAAAATCATGTTTTGAATCGGGATGAATGTCAACCATTGACTTGGTGGGGAGAGTAAATATTGGCCCTTCGTCATAGGGAACATTCGTCGGAGTGCTTGAGGAAAAGGTGGTAATGAGACTTCGATGGGGAAGGCTATGATATATCAACACGAGTCATTGGTCTTTTGGGGAGATGAGGCAGAGAAACATGATGGTTGATCGAGACACGTGATCACTTAAAATATTAATCATTGGTCAGAGAGAGGGGAGAGAAAACTCAACCATAGATCTCGGTTGGTCTCTCCTAGGTGAGGCCAAGAGGGAAGGTGATGCCGTGTTGACAAGTATGACATCAACCATTACTCAGTGGAAAGGTGTCAACACCTAAAGGGAATTCCAAGTTCTCAATGATGAAGTGTAAACCATGTAAGTCCAAGTGGGATTTCCATGTGTCGAGTGGTGATGGTGCTAAGTTTCAAGGTGATTGGTGCTTTGGGGGAGTGAAAGGTGACATGGCATGAGTGTCATGTGTGAAGCCAGGTGGTAGAGTTGGGTAGCACCATGTGTCTAGGGTGCCAACTCTAATTACATGTATGGGGTTCCATTTGAACAAGGTTAATAAGGGAGAGCGACGTCATGATGATGAAGGGTTGGCCAACATGGTAGCTGACATGTTCATAAATGTTACGTGGTGAAGAGTTATTGGTTGATGGGATGAGAAAGGGTCTCATTGGGTGAGGAGGCCCTTTGAGATTTTGTCTTAAATACTGACCATCATACCTATAGTCTGAGAGATCTCAGCGATACATCGGAGGAGGGTGGTTAGAGTGAGTTGTGGTTTAGAGGGGGGTGGACTCCGATGACATGTATTCTGAGGGATAATCTGGCTTGTTGGTTGGAGGGTGGCCATGAAGAAATGATGGTCGCTGATCTGTGGGAGAAGAAGTAGATTGACGATAGGGAAGTTAGGATGAAGAGGAGGATAGTTAGGCAATTAGAGTGACCAGGATGTTAGTGAAGAACATTGTGTATCATTTCCAGATCTTTATTCATTACAGGTACATAGTTATGATTATTTCAAGTTAGGGTTGTTGACTAATCCAAAACTAGTCATGTGAGACTAAAGAAACGTTTGATGAAAATGCTAGTCTCTTGTTGTTAAAGTTAAGGAAGTTTTGAAGGTATGTGATCATATACACCAGGTCTATTACAAAGTTACAAATCATATTTGGATGATGAAATTAATGAGGTATTTTGGTTGAGATACATGTTGGGTACATGGTTGAGACAAGTAGTTGATGAGTTGGCACATACATGAGGTGTATAGTTGATGATGTTGGTACATCTTGATGAGTCATAGTTGATGAGTAGTTGGTACATGATTGGTACATACTTGGTACATGGTTGGATGTACTTATTAGTAGTATTGTTGACACATGGTTTATGGATGATGTAGCATACTTATATTGGTATATTATTAGAAGAACATATTGATCTTGGTGATGATTATGAGTTGTTGTGTTATTCTTGGTTGATGCACATATTTGAGAGTTGTATTGGTAATTGATCTTGGTGATAAGACCTAATTTGGTTGATAAGATTGATGAGATAGGTTGTTTGGACAAGTTGTTGTGACATGTTATTTGTATAGGTTTGGTGCATGGTTGATGCACTTGTTCATGGTACAGGTTGAGGTACATGTTATTGCATGGTTGATGCACTTGTTTATTGTATAGGTTGATTATAGGTTGGTGCATGGTTGATGCACTTGTTTATGGTACAGGTTGATTACTGGTTGAGGTATAGGTTGATGCATGGTTCAAGTTATTGGTACAGGTTGTTTGGTACAGGTTGATTGGTACAGTTTTACAACAGTATGTCTCACAGTTATAGTGTGACATTGGTTCCATCATTCTACTTATACGTCAAGGAGGTTGTAGGGAGCAAGGACAGGTGGTTGTATCCACCTTCTAGTTGTAGCCGAAGAACATAGGGGGTTGTAGCCTCCTTCTAGTTGTAGCCATAGAATTGGGGAGTTAGAGCTTCCCTTAGGTTGCAACCTGAGAAACTAGGGGGTTGGAGCCTCCTTCCAGTTGTAGCTAGAAAACAAAGGAAGTTGGTGCTTCCAATGAATGTAATTCTTCAATACATATAAGAAAAAGCATTATGTGGTTTTCTCCCGCTTTGGGTTTCCACGTAAAACACTGGTGTACTATGTATGTGTATGATTGTTCATTTGTTCATTGCTTATTTACTCTGTAGTTATTGGATGATAATGCTACATTGATATAACACTTGGATTATATGGTTAAAAATGATTAAATTACTCTATTACTGATCCTCCCCCCCTCTCAGTAATCCAACAATTGGTATCAGAGTGAGGTTCCTTCAGGAAACAATTTAACCACTGGAAGGACTTCATGGATTATTCTGAGAATGGAGTACTAATGTTTAATGTTCAGAATGGTTTTAAGTATGAGATGTGGAGCATAAGTACGAAAGTATTTTTACAGGAACATGGAAATTATATTTGGCTATTAGTTGTTACAGGATGTGATAGTTCAAAAAAATCAAAGACTATAGCTAGGAAGGAATTGAAGAAGAATAAGAAAATATAAATAGATTTCCTCTGGGAAGGATTACCTAATATGGTAAGATAAAAGGTTGTTAAATGTTCATCAACCAAAGAAATTTGGGATAAGTTACATGACATATATTCTTCACCCATCGCAGATTCAGAAAATGGCAAAGAAGATGCAGATATAAAACAAGAAGAAAGATGCTCATCATGTCAGACAGATTTAGAAGAGGAAGAGTATGAAGAAGCAAAAGTTGATTACAGAGAAAAATTGATTAGTGAAATTAAATATATAAGGAAATAAAGATAAGAAAACAAATCATACAAGAAACAATTGATGAAGCAAAAGGAAAGTGTTCAAGGTCCCGAAAAAGATCAACAAGTCATCAAGAATTTAAGAGCTCAAGTAGAACAGGATAGAAGAATTGAAGAAACTCTATAATATCAAAAGAAATGTTTAGAAGCCAACATAGAAACACAAAAGGAAGAAACATAAAATAGAGAATATATATTGATGGATCATCTCAAGGAAAGAACAAATGACTTAAAACAACTTGAGGAAGAGTTTGGTCAAGAAGAGAGAAAACTGGAAGAAGAAATAATTACATTGAAAATCCAACTTTAAGAAGCAAAGAGAACATAAGAGGTCATGAAGTCTTAGATAATGAAGAAACAATAAGAGGTTGAGAATATTGAAGAAGAAGTTGTCACACTAAGAGTCAAAATCATCAAGCTCAACAAGAACGTTGAAGAGATAGAAACATCCACTTCAGTTGTAGAGAATGAAGAGAAGCACTCTATGTTACTAGAAAAGAAGAATGAAGAAAATAGAAAGAGTTATGCAGAATCACTCAAAGGAAGGAATCATGTTCAACCAGAATCTAAGAAAACTATTGAAGATACATCTTCAAGAAGACCATCCATGTTCAAGCCACAAATAAGCTTCAATAATGATCATGATCATGATTAGTCAAGGAAAAAATTCATAAGTTCTATGACACAAAGAAGATCATTCACTCCCAGGTATGAAAATTTTGTTTATGGTCATTGTTTTTATTGTACTAAATTTGGACATAAGGTTGCAGATTATAGGGATTATAAAAGAAGTGCCTATGTGGTCGCACGTAACATTGAGTGTTAAAAATGTCATAACTATGGACACATATCCAATGATTGTAGAAGCATGATCGATACTTCCATGAAAGAGAACATTGATATCAGATATAAGAAAGTATGGATAAGAAAACATGAAGAACATGTGAACAAAGACCAGGTACCAGAGATCGCAAGAATATCAATAAAACGAGATGATGAAAATTCTATAGAGAAAAAAAAAAGATGTCAGATACAGAAAGGTTTGGAAAATAACTGAAAGAAACGAAGGACAAGTAAATAAGGAACAAGTTTAAGAGATTGTACTTTCAGGCATTGTAGTGAAACATGAATCCACAGAAAGAAATAAATAACTCATAACTTAGAGAGATAATGAATCTACTAATGAAGATGTTGATGAATCTACCAATGAAGATGATGATGAATACACATCATAGCAGGAATTTTTCTGAGCCATCCGGCTTAGAGACTCCCAGGTAATATGAATATTAGATAGAGGGAGTCTATGTGATAGTTGTGACAGACCAAAGAACCATCCTTCAAGAATCTTGCAGAGTATGAGAAGACATATCCAGAGCAGTCAGTTAGCATAAGTACAATTTGATGGATTAATCAAGACTTCATGATAGTATAGTGATAAATGGGTCAACATTATGGATAGTTGTGCAAGTAGATTCTTGGACAGTATGGACAAGAGAATGGATTCATAGATTGGTTTAAAGAGTGGTTCAGAGAAAAAGGAACATTATCATAATGGATGATAATTACAAAGGAAATGGCTCGAAAAATGCTAATGGATTCCAAATTGACATATATTTTTTGGACACATGAAGTGCATACAACATTTCACATTCAAAAAAAAGTAATGCTCAGAAACAACAATGAAAAAACTACCTATGACCTATGGAAACGAAGCACATATAACAAACTCTACATCAAGATACATCAAAGAAACCAAGGAATTTTTATTTCTCAAACCATGTATATCAAAGAAATGCTAAAGAGGTTCGGAATGGAAGATTGCAAACCAGTTATCATTCCCATGAAAACCAATCGCAAGTTGAGCAAAGATGATGATTCAAAGTCTACATTTCAGAGGCAATATAGGTCAATGATTGCTATCCTACTATATGTGACAACATCCAAACCGGTTGTAATCCAAGAAGTTGGACAGGTGGCACGATTTCAAGCAACATCAAAGGAATAACATGTATTAGCAGTGAAGAGGATTTTCAGATATCTCAAAGGAACATAAGATCTTGGATTATGGTATCCAAAAAGAAAGGATCTATCACTTATTTCCTACACAGATGCAGATTGGGAAGGTTTCATTGATGACCAACGAAGCACCAGTGGAGCAACATTCTACTTGGGTGAGTGTTTAGTATATTGAATAAGCAAGAAACAATCATCAATATCCTTATATACAGTCGAGGAAGAGTATATTGCAACAACAACATGTTGTACATAGGTTCTATGGATGAAACAAACTTTGACAGAAATACACGTTGAGTATGATGAGCCCATTCCAATCAATTGATAATATAAGCGCCATCAGTATCTCAAAAAACCTGATGATGCACTCTGAGAAGAAGCACATTCCAATCAAGTATCACCTTCTACGAGAACAAGTTGCAGTGAAGAACATCAGAGTTGAATATGTGGGAACAAAAGAACAAGTGGCATATATCTTTACAAAACCGCTTCCACGGGAAGCCCTTGAGTATCTTTGCCAGAGACTAGGAGTAATTTCTAGTCCAAAATGAATTCTTTTGAATTCTTATCTTATATGTCTTAGATGTACACAAGGAAGCACCATAAATATGACAAAGGGGGGGAGATTTATCAGATGTAAAGGTAAATGCTTGGAGAGAGAGCATAGATGCATGTTTCTAAGGGGAGTGATTATCATAAGGGAAGAATGAGCGATATGACTTCAAAGTGATACCCTTTGTCAAAGGGGGAGATATTATTCATATGAAGGGAGAGAGAGTAATTAGAGGCTTATAAACACAAAGAAAAATCAAAGGCATGTGGACAGGGGGAGTAGCCCCAAGGATATTTCATTTAGGGGGAGCATCCCCAAGGGAGATACCCTTTTCCATTGATGTCAAAGGTGAAGAGATAGAAACATTGATGAGGAGTATAAGCATGAATTTTATCATGACTAAGTGTTGCCATCAATGCCAAAGGGGGAGATTGTTAGACAATTGTCTTAGGTTGATGGATAGTTGGTATGGATTGTTGGTTGTCATTGATGTCAACCATTGGAGAGCGATATTGTATATTGATGTCAACCTTTATTGATTGATGCCAACACTTTGAGAAAGTATGGTAGTGAATAACGGAAGCATAAAGGTTTGGGTAATTGAACCATGTTTGTTTCATGTATAATGGTATGCGTTTTAATATATTTCAAGTTAAGAATATTTTAGATGGATAGTACATGTCATTCCATTTTCGGTGGTATGTGCAACATCACATAACTCCTCACAGTTAGAGAGTTATGGCCATGATAAGTTGGAGAACCCAGGTTTGGGTAATGGAACCAAGTTTGTTTGATGGATAATGGTATAAGTTTTAGTATATTTTTAGGTAAGACTATTCTATATGGATAGTACATGTCATTCCATTTCTGGTGGTATGTGGAATGTCACATAACTCCTCATGGTTTGAGAGTTATGGCCTTACGAAGTTAGAGGACCCTCATATGCTGGATTGAAGCCCCAAAAGGTCAAAGAAGTCAAAGCGATTTCAAAGAATAAATTATTATTTAAATGATAAAGTAAAGTGACAAAGTCAAGAAGGATTATTTAAATAATAAAGTGAAGTGAAAAAATCAAAGAAGATTATTTAAATGATAAAGTGAGGTTACAAAGTCAAGGAGGAATATTTAAATGATAAAGTAATGGAGAAAATTCTAATTATGGAAAGTGGTTAACCCTAAAAATGAGGAAAATAGGTTAAGTGACCTATAAATGGGTTAATTGACCTAGAAATAGGTTAAGTGACCTATAAATGGGTTAATTGACCTAGAAATAGGTTAAGTGACCTAGAAATGGGTTAAGTGACCTAGAAGATGGAGAGTATAAATAAGAGGCAAGGCTCTCTCATTTTACATCAAACTTGAGAATATTGAATATCTATAGGTGAATGAGGTAACCAAGGGATATCTAAGCTGAATTTCAGAGGGAAGGTGAAGAAAAGAAGGTTGGAATTCAAGGGAGGATAAATTATTTTGATGATGCTTTCTAAGGTATGTTATTTACAGATCATCTCAACATTTTCGCAATAACGTTTCGTATAGAATGAATCAGACTGTGAAATATCTATGCCATTGAGGAAACATATCCAATTATCTGTGGTAAAAAATTCATCTTGTGGGTCATTGCATTTTTAGAGTTATACTCCGTGGAAAATAGGGTTTGTGGCTAGTCCTGGAACTAGTCTAAAACACGTGTTTCGGGTAAAAACATCATAGCGTCTTCATAACAGATCCAACTTCTATAATACAAAATGGGTTGGTTAGAGTACTTTCTGTAGTATTTTGTGTAACATTTTCATAACGATTCAACAAATATTATATGTGGGGCACACTCTACAAGGTCGCTCTCTAGAATACGCTAGAATTAAGCAAGGTATGCCATTTTTGCTATAACTCCTTTTATGAGAGGTTCCTAGTAGTGACACTTGGAGGAATTGAATAAAACATAGTGAAGAACATTGTGTATCATTTTCAGATCTTTATTTATTACAGGTACATAGTTATGATTATTTCAATTTAGGGTTGTTGACTAATCCAAAACTAGTCACGTGAGACTAAAGAAAAGTGTGATGAAAATGCGAGTCTATTGTTGTTAAAGTTAAGGAAGGTTTGCAGGTATGTGATCATATACACCAGGTCTATTACAAAGTTACAAATCATATTTGGATGATGAAATTGATGAGGGATTTTGGTTGAGATACATGTTGGGTACATGGTTGAGAAAAGAAGTTGATGAGTTGGCACATACATGAGCTGTATAGTTGATGATGTTGGTACATCTTGATAAGTCATAGTTGAAGAGTAGTTGATAAATTATTGGTACATACTTGGTACATGGTTGTAGGTACTTTTTAGTAGTATTGTTGACACATGGTTTATGGATGATGTAGCATACTTGTATTGGTATATTATTAGAAGCACATATTGATCTTGGTGATGATTATGAGTTGTTCTGTTATGCTTGGTTGATGCACATATTTGAGAGTTGTCTTGGTGATTGATATTGGTGAGTAGATATAATTTGGCTAGTAATATTGATGAGATAGGTTGTTTAGATAGGTTGTTGTGACGTGTTATTTGTATAGGTTTGGTGCATGGTTGATGCACTTGTTCATGGTACAAGTTGTTGGAAATATGCCTACAACAGAGATGACGCAGATGATCAAGGCGCAGATGATCAAGGTTGTCATTGATGGCAATCGATTGTTTATGAAGAACAGATGCTGAAACATGCTGCAACACAAATGCAAACACAGACGCAGAA
>ML783826.1:353385-363649 GCA_009831015.1 Picea engelmannii | reverse complement strand
TTTTAACACATAGACATTGTTTTCTGTTCTTATGCCTTTTGCAATCAGTTGTCCTGAATTCACAGGTTTTATTCTACAATATTTAAAAGTCAAAACAACTTCACATCCTTGGTCACAGAATGGACTAACACTAATCAGATTATGTTTCAGACCATCTACAAACAACACATCTTGAGCTTTCCCTTTGCCATTACTTAAACTTACCATTCCTTTACCTTTTATTTTTCTTGGTGCATCATTTCCAAAAGTTACATTCCTTGATTTGCTTTCACTTAGAGTTAGAAACTTGCTTTTGTCTCCAGTCATATGTTTGTAATATCCATTGTCAATATACCATGGATTCTTTTGTCTTTGGTCTGATAACACTAATCCACACTGGTCATCTTCTTTCTTCTTCCAAACCTTGAAATTTTCAGCAACAGGATTCAAATATAGCTTATAGTTCCTTAAGCGACAGTCTACAGCTTTATGTCCATAATTATGGCAGGTGTAACATTCTAGTTCACTGAATAATAGATCATAGTGATTGTTATGCTCATAACTGTTGTTATGCTTAACCTGCGTATTTTTCCTCGCCATCACATGATTTGTAGTATGTGGTTGTTTGTTACTTGGTTGTCTCAATCTTTGTTGTGGCACATAATTATTCCTTGAGTATCTTGATTGCTCATATATAAATCTTAAAGAACAATTTACAACGTTGTGACCAAAGTTAGAACATAAAAAACAATATCCATAGAAAAATCATTTGTACCTGAAAAATGGTTGTCTTCTTTGAGCGAGTCGATTTCTTCCATGATGATGATTTATTTGACCAGAAGATGTGTTTGTGTTATTTCTTTGATCTATAGATTCGGTTATGATACATTTTCTTTCATTCCTTCTTGGCGGTTGATTATCTTTCTCTGTTTCTGCAGAGTGGTTGTTGTCAATGATTGTAGATTTGACAAACTTGATGGATTTTGTGTTACTTGGTTGATCACTACTTGATCCTTCTTCATAACCCAAACCAGCTTTCAAATTTGGATTCCTTTGTTGATTTAGAATGGAGGTTAATCCTTCTGAGGCTTTAATACTTGACAGATTTTGGTGATACAATGCCTTAAACTTCTCCATCTCTTTTCTGGTTTTTACTATCTCTTCTTCTAAGGCTTCACATCTCGTTTCCTTCTCTGATAACTGTTGTTTCAGAATGTCCTCTATTTTCTTTGCCTCTTCTAACTCCACTTTTAGCAAGGCAAAGTCTTCATCAGGTTTTTTACCATTCATTTTAAACTGCATCAACAACTGTTTTTGTTTTCTCTTCTTAAATTTGAGTCTCTCAATTTCTTCCAAATCAGTGATTAGTTCACCTTCCATATCCACCACAGCTTCTTCATCATCCATTTCACCTCCTGTGTGTTCATCATCAAGATCTCCCATAGCCATAAGAATAAAATCATTCACTTTGTCTTCGCAGGATGAATCACTATCTATGTCTTCTGAGGAGTTGTCAATGTTTGCACACAAACTTTTCTTTTTACTATATTTCTTAAATTTGTATTTATTTTCATCATCAGAGTTCTGGTCCTTTTTATTTTGAGGACACTTAGATGCAAAATGACATATCTTACCATAGTTAAAACATTTGAAGGGCAACTTGCCTTGATATTTTCCTTATCCTTTCTTTAACCTTGTCACAAATTTTGCCTCAATATCATCTAATTCTGAATCAATATTCTTGTCTTCTTTAAAATATGCTTCTCTAGTGATGGATTTATCTTTGCTAATTCTCATTTCATATGCAGTTAGAGTTCCTAGGAGTTGATCAATAGATAGATTTTTAGGATCATTTAATTCTTCTATTGCAGAAAATTTTGGATTAAATCTATCAAGCAAAGATCTTAAAATCTTCTGAACTAAAAATGCATCTTCAATCTTCTCACCAAGACCCTTCATGGAATTCACAAGATCTTCAACTCTTAAAAAATACTTACTAACTGTTTCATCCTCATTCATCTATAGTTGTTCAATTTTCAATCTATATGTTTGAAGTTTGGCATCTTTTACTTTCTCATTTCCTTCATAAATGCTAATAAGTTTATCCCACATTGCTTTGGCAGATTCAAGATGCATCACCTTTACAAAATCAGCTTCAACAAGTCCATTCGATATAGAATTCATTGCCTTTGCATTGAATCTAAATTCTAACTTTTCATCTTTAGAAGCTAGCACAATAGGATTTATATATCTAGTTTCTACTACATCCCAAACATCAACACCTAAGGCCATTATGTATGTTCTCATTCTAACTTTCCAGAAGGCAAAATTTGTTCCATCAAACAAAGGAGGCTTATTGGATGAAGCCCTTCATGACTTGTCATGTTTAATCTTACAGATATACCTTTAAATAAAATGAACCTTCTTTGATACCAATTGTTGAAATTACTAAGGCAACTGAGAGGGGGGGTGAATCAGTTGTTACTGTGCTTAAACAATCTTATGTCTATTAAAACATTTTTTCAATCTTCTCCAAGTGGCCATCAAGATTATATAAGATATGAACAACATAAATAATAAATATAAATTGTACATATGATATACACAGAGACAGATTTTCACGAGGAAACACATAAAGGGAGAAAACCTCTTCTTCTTCGAATGATAGGCAATATTTTATGTTCTTTACATCATCTATCTTTGAGCACCAACTCAAAATGAGGCTACCACCTCTATTTTACAAGATGTAACTTGCTGAGAGCACCAACTCTTTGGTTTCTCTAGCACCCACTAGAAGGAAGAACCAACTCCTTGAGTATTCCAGCACCAACTGGATGGAAGAAACTACTTCCACTTATACATGCACCAACTTGCATACAAAAAACTATGTGCTTTCCCTAGCACCACCCTACCACCCTGTTTTATATCCACAACTAGATAAAAGCTACAACTTCCAGTATTCAAGCACCAACTTGAATAACAAAGGACTACATTCCTCCCTAGCACCTCCCTACCTCCCTGATTATAAATAAATGATTGAATAACCAACAATACATATATATCAATTCTTACCAATTCTTCTATGTTCTGCAATTCTTCTCTGCTTCACTATTCTTCTGTTCTGTTCATACTTGGCTTGACTTTATATATTTTTCTATCTGTTCTTTCTATGTTCCTCTTGTTGAAACAGACCTTGAATTTTTTATCTTGAGGAGAAAAATTTTATATCTTTGAGTCTTTGCATTTTATAAATTTCCTAAAGAAAAAATTTCATCTCCAACGAATTCGCGATGCCCTTATAGTTCATTTTTGGACAAAGAATGATAAAACTCTAAACGAATATAATTTTTCCAATATTATGCGAAATAATCTTTTTAAAACGGACTTTGATTTAAAACTTAAGGAATTTAAATTTACATCGCGATAACGGGATTCAGAGTTTTGAGTGAACAAATGTTCAATACAAATTAAATAGCGAAATCCCGATTCCCGATTTCCCAATACATTAATCCTTAATTAAAACATCATTAACTTAAATCAATGTTAAAAAGGTTAAACTTTAATTTAATCCCATCGCAAAATCGAGATTCATGATTTTGCGAGAACAAAGAAACTTGTCATCGTATTTTTCGATTTCCCGATTTCCCGATACATTAATCCTTAAGTGAAGATTGGAATTAATCTAAGCACTGTTAAGCATGATTAAGAGTAAATAATCATATTGGAATATCGGAGTTCGCTATTTTGTGAGCAGCAGTTTTCATGACATTGGATTTCCCGATTTCCTGATCCCCGATTTCCCGATGAATGAAATCTCGAAATTCTATTAATCTGGATTAATTAAGATAATAAAAAGATTTTAACTTAAACAATACATCGCGGTTTCGGCTATCAGGATTCTTCGATGACTTGTTTCCTTGACATCAAAAGTTTCAAAACTCCGATAAGAATGTTTTCAAATGTAAATCAAGATTAACGCTAATTAATCATTCTTAGAAACAAGGTTTAAGGTTTAAACTTTTGATAAATAATCTTTAATGCGACATAGTCCGATTTGATAAGTTTCTATTATATTTGAAAATATCGGGAAAGCTCAAGTACAAACATTAAATGTATATATTCGGAAATATATTTTGCATTAAGAGCCTTAAATTCATAACAGAGGTACAAATTTCAATACTATTATGATATACTCGAAATAATTTTTTGAAACGTTCATATTATCATTTCGAAGCTAAATTCCGCTCTGTTACAGGTTTTCAAGTGAACGCAGAGCTATGGCACCCAAGAAGGCTTCGAAGAAAAATGAAGAGCAACCACAAGGTGATATTATTTCAGACATTACAGCATCTGGGGTACACACTGTCAAGTCGTGGAATGGAATTGTCGAAATACTAGAAGAGGAGCTGAAATATGCGGCCACTGATTCGGATAATCACCTCCGAGATATCGCTGAGACCGAGCTTCATAAGATTGMTGCGCGCCCGAGACTCGTTTCATATACCRATATGATCGCCTGGGCACTGGATAAAGTAGACGTCCCGACCAGAAGTATTCTGAATGAGCAAGGAGYTGTTATCAGCTCGTTCAGGCCTAAACATATCCAAGTAATGTATAAGCTCTCGCCCAATTATAGACACACTTATAATTCTGATTTTGTAGCTGCATTTAAAAAAAAAGAGTGCATTGAAGGTGGCCAAACATACCCTGACATGATAAGAGGATGGGCCAGAGATGAAAACAAGTTTAGGGCTGATTTACACGGAATTTATGCCACAGCTTCCTTAAATGAATATATGGTGTATGTAGCAATGATGTTATGTAGACTTTTTGGGAGAAAGGACCCTTTCCACTTCAATGCAGACTGGACACCTTTCTTAGAGGAAATTTCGGAGGGATGCAGTTTCAATTGGCACAAAATTCTATCAGATAACCTTACATCAGAGGTCATGAATTACAAAGCAGCCAGGTCAAAAGGACAACCAATGTATTTTTATATGTCAGCTTATATAATGGATGCCATTTGCTTTATGACTCCTTTCCCACTTATGAACTGGAGTTGGAATATTTCTTTCCTAGAGCCTGTCCATAAGTACCATTCAACTCCCTGGGAGGAAAATGCAAAAAAATCTTTTTATGAGGTTTGTCATTATGTAATTATCCCTCTGCACAAATTATTCCTTGGATGCGAACCCCCTCGTATTTCTAATACCATCACAGAAAACCTCAAAACAGTCGCTGACTAGTTCATCGAGGAAAATTTCTCCTATGTGAGAGTTTATGGTTGTTCCATTTTGCCTCACGCACTTCCAAAAATGTTACCAGACAGGTTGATATGCAGAGAAGTGGCTTATCAGTTAGTAAACAGTGGTATTGGGCTAGAATTAAAAGCTCAACAGAAAAAGGCATGGCCATCTTTTCCTGTTTATCTAGGAAAATTTGTTCTATTAAACATAGGCCATTCTAAGGCAGAAGCCGAATTAATGAACGAAGTGAAATTAGTAGATATAGAGAACAGGAAACACGACCCATATCAAATAATCAGTCGGCATTTCACACAATGTGGTTTGAAAGCATATGAACATGAAGTTTCAGTTTATGATGATGTTTTTAGAAATGCTAAATCTTATGAGGAAGTTCAGAGCAGAGTGCAAACCTTGTCACCTGATGCACAAGTGGGGTTTGAATCTTTTCAAAGAAATAGAAGACAATGTCTACCAAAATTTTTACAAGGCGAAATGTCAACATCAGCACAAGAGCAAGAAACAATCCCTCCGGGGTTTGAAACCATCATTCAGTATAATGCAAGTGACAAAGATACATTAGAAGAGTCTGAAATACCTCCTCAGAATAAAGAGGAGTCTCAGACCAAAGAAACACAGATAGAAAAGGGAAAATGAATAGAAACAAGCATTATAGACCTTGATGACATCCCAAAAAAGGTTGGGGGAACAACTTCACAAGAACTTGGTAGTCCTATTACAGCATTGACTCCACTCCAATCAACCTTTGGAACCCCTCATGAAGGAGTTCTATATGTAAATGATTTAGAGCCAATCACCAGAGATGAAATCCCTTCATCGGATTATTTTTTCAGCAAAAAACGAAGAGTTGTCTTGAAACAGGAATTACAACCTGTAGGAGAAAGAATGGTAAAAAAACATAAGATCATCATTGATGGAAATAAGCTAAATGAAGGAGAATTTGCTACAGAGCTAGCAGGAACCATGGGTGCTATAGAATCAACCAACATGTACTCTGTGGAAAATCTAACCACAATGCTAGAGAAAAAGGATCAGGAAATAATGCAGCTACAAGACAGGTTAAAGGAAAATGAAAAAAATATTGGCTGGGGAATACAAAAAGGTCTAGAACAAGCTAGACTCAAAGACATCCAAGAAATCCAAAAGTTAAATGAAAATTTGGATGAGGCAAAAAACATGATACAGATTACCCAAGAACAAGTGCAAAAGCTGAGCAATGACAATAAATCTCTGCAAAATAAAATCATTTTAATTACTAATCAAGTGATCGAAATGGAACATTTCAAGACTAAAGCATCAGAGATATATGTAAATATTGAGGAAGAACAACAGAAGATGTTTTATAATCTGGAGATCATCCAGAATTATTTCCAAGAATCTAAGAGGTCTATGGAAAAGGTAGTGCAAAAAGAAAGAGAAGCCAAAGCAACAAGGAATTCGTTCCAAAAGATAATAACTTCTTTGCAAAAAGAAGAAGCCGGAAAATCACATAAAATATCCATTTCGGAGCAGTTGAAAGGAGATATAATGATAAAGGTTTGGGAAACAAAATTGGAAGGATATAAAAGAATCACAAAAGGAGTCAATGAAGATTGTCAAAGGATCTTCGATTTTATTGAAAAAGATGCAGTACATATCGGGACAGATGGCTTTTCCGAGTTGTTAGGAGAAATCAACATTAACATGTATCATCTGAAAATAAAAGAAGAACTTGAAGAAAAGAAAGCAGAAATCTCAAATATTAAAGCGGTCAACATTGCAGAAATTGAGAAGTGGATGATGGCTTCAAGCTCGAAATTGGAGAAAGTTAAATTCACAGAGAAAAAAATAGGAAGCCAGTTGCCAGGCCTACAAAGAAGTTTCTTTTCGTTTGAAGCAAATGAAGTACCCGAGGCTCCAAAAGTCTTGGTAAACGTTTTAGAGAAATATTTTCAATACATTGAGGCGGATAAAGAAAGATCTTCAATACAAATTTAGGATTTTGTAAATAACTTTATTTTCATAATTTTGAAATAAATTGTAAACGGTTGACATCAGTCTATGCAACCGTAATATTAGGAAGTCGGTTAGTTACCAACGAAAGACTTTGATAGAAATGTATAAATATAGTTTCAAGAGACTGAAAAAGGGCTTCAGAAATTTTGGAGAAAGCCAATTTTTGTAATATCAACTTTGAAGTTTATCAGAATCGAAATCGCAAACAAGATTCTGGATCCTGCAATTTTGTGACTATGATTCTTCCACTGTTTATCATGTTTTGTTAAATTTTTTTCTTAATGTGCGTTTCTAACAAGTGAATCAATTTGAAGTTGTATACATTGTTGTTTATTGTTTCAGATTGGTTTGGATGTTGAATGTTTTACAATATTTCCTCTTAAATTACTTTAGTGATTTTAAGACCTGTAAACCTTATGTTCCTTAATATATGATTCTGTTAGAAATATTGTTTTTATTTCATCATCGTTCATTGAAGTATAAGATTCTTTCTAGATAAAAGCCTTATATTTCTTTATATTGTGTTCCATCATTTACAACCCCAAAATTGTTGCAAAACCAGGAAACGACCTTGACTGTGTTTTTACATTATTGTTTTAGATTTTAAAGGTGTTTCATTAATACCATCTCTGAAAATCTGAAGTAACCAATCGATAAAAACCCTTTTACAAAACCTTTAAAAAACCTATCACCCATGACAGTCCCTAGTGGTAGACAACCGAACATAGAACCTGGTCTTCAAGATCAAACCAACATTGCCCTAAACTTATTTAACACTATTCTGCAAACAACAACCAATAGGGATGAGTTAGAAAGATCATGGGCTGCTATCGAACGAGACATTAGCATCCAAGAGAAACGGGAAGCAAGATAGAGACAGTTGAGAAACTGAATCTGATCTAGTTTTTCTTTGTTTCTTTAATTTAAAAGTCCCATCATAAAAATATTTATTCGGATGCCTTGACGGTATGTTTTATAGCCTTAAAACATAAACTCAGGAACAACATATTTTTTCCGCCATTGCCGAGGAATGAAGAAACGAATTATTTCCCTGGGAAGAACGACATTGACACTTTCTGTTGTTGATAGTGAAAAAGAACAGAAAACTTTCTAAGGCTAAATTATCTTTCACTTGGCGACTCCACATTAAATAAACTGGCTAGTAGCCGTAAAAATACCAGGAAAAACCTAGATAGAAAACAGACTTTGCCATTCTCTAATCCGGAAAAAAAATCTTAAAATCAAGAAAATCAATAAAACAAATCCTTTATCAACTTATACTACAGATCGGCCTAATTTTACACATTCAAATTCATCGAAAACGTTTGAACGATCACTTTCACTTCCCCCTTCGTTTGACACTTTTTATTTTCCCGAAGTTTCGTCTCCGGCCTTCCAAGAATCTTCTCCACATCCTGTTCCAACTCCAGTCCCAGACCTAACCATGGCGGGACAAGGAGGTGTTGGAGGTGGAGGGGGTGCTCCTGGAGGTGGTCAAGTACCAGTTCCTGGGATTTTTTCCAAGGTAGCTTCTAGGTATGCTCCCCTAGTCCTTCCTTCCCCCCTTCATGATCTCCCTGAAAACTATATGAAGAGCCTCCCTAAATTTACAGGAGAGGGTGATCTGCCTACACAAGAACATATCAATTTTTTCGATCAATTTGCAGATATACTTGGAGTAGAACACGAAGATGTTTATTCCAAATTACTTGTTCAAACTTTTGAGGGACAGGTAAGAACCTGGTTTCGATCCCTCCCAGCCGGATCATTAAGATCTTATGAAGAGCTAGAGAGTGCATTCATCATACAATGGGGTGAGAGAAAAGATCACCTCTACTATCTAACAGAATTCGGAGCCCTAAAAAAGAAAAATTCAGAGTCAGTGTTGCAATTCACACAAATATTTAACAAATTATACAATAAAATTCCAGCCGAAGTTAAACCTTCACAACCTTCAGCCAAAGTAACTTATGCGGGTGCTTTTGACCCTAAATTTTCTTTTCTATTGAGGGAAAGAAGATCATTAGATCTCTCTAAAATGCAAGATGATGCAGTTGAAATTGAATCCAATATGATGGCATCAGGAAAGATTAAAGCAAAGACCGACAATGTAAATAAAGAAAATAAAAAATTTAAAGAACAAGGTGGACCTTCAGGGTCAGGAAAATCTGCTAGAGATAGAATAGATGAGATGGCTAGGGTCATCCAACAACTCTCAAAAAAAATTTCAAAAATGGAGTTAGAAAAACCTAGAAGGGATAATTTTCCTAGAAAATATTTCCGAAAAAATCCTGAACCACAAGGACCACATAAAACGATAAAAAATGAAGATCAAAAAATTCAAGCACCCTTTAAGAGCGAAGATTATATTGGAGAAGAAGATTTTGGTGAGTTTGAAGGATTGGACGAAGATATTAGTAATCTTGGTGATGATAATAGGTATCCTTATTTATCTATACAGGATTATGAAGCATCTTTGATGAAGGAAAATAAATTAGAAGATAAAGTTAGCAATAATGCCACTGATGATCATACATATCAAAGTGTTGAAGATGATATTATTGCTTATTTGCAGGGAAGATATAATCTGAGGCCGAGAAATAAAAATCTTCCTAATGTTCAAACGAAAAAGGTTTTGCTTAGAAATGATACTAATGAGGAGAACCCAAAAGTTGTAGATAAACAGTCCGCAAAAAGAAATACCACAGATAACCCTGTACAGTTAGAGCAAGTAGGAACTACACCTGTAAATATACAGACTCCGATAAAGGAAAATAAGGTTGTATCACAACATAAAACTGAAAAAAAGGGTTATGGAAGCCCCAAACATTGAAAATGACAAGGCCATAGGAAATTTTAACTTGGAAAATGAAATAAGCAAGATCAAAATTCCTATCCCCCTTGTCGAATTAGCTAAAAATCCAGTATACCGAAAACAAATAGCTAAAATGATCAATTTTTCTGAAAAGGAAAGTTAGGCCGACACAATTAACTTAGAAGATGATAAACCTATCATAGTTTTCGGT
>ML783826.1:335834-346135 GCA_009831015.1 Picea engelmannii | reverse complement strand
TGTTACGGCTGGTGTAACAGCTTCTCACAGCTGCTGATGTTGTTTCAGCATCGCAATTCACGGGCTATTTCAGCCACGTGAATTGCGCTCTTGACTGTGTCGGCCTTGACTGCTAACTATCACGGCTCGTGTTTCAGCATCGTGGCGGTCTCCTCTGTGTTTCAGCATCTGCACTTCTGAACTGAGTGACAGCTCCGTGTTTTAGCATCTGCATCCTCGAACAATGTAGCTGCTCCATGTTTCGGCATATGCGACCTGTGGCAGCTCCGTGTTTCAGCATATGCGTCCTCGGACTGTGTAGCAACTCCATGTTTCAGCATCAATTCAACAGCTACTTAGACAGTTCTGTGTGTCAGCACCGGCCTTGAACACTATTCTGCAAATATGGACACTTATGCACTTCTAATCAATGGTTAAGTACAAAAGTAATGTAAAATATTATGCAAAACAGATTAGACATGTAGTGATGAGAAAGGACGTTGTATACCTTGGAATGATCAGATGAATTGATAGTATAAGTCTAAATACAGGTGATCCAGGGTATAATAATGGCAAAAATTATGGGCAAAAAGGTACAATATGTGGTCCTAACACGCACGTAGAAGGGGAAAAAGATACAGCAGCTCCTTTTTATATCACGCTTACTATTTTTGACCACCTTTTACACAATTGTATGTTGGATTCTGGAGCTTCACATAATGTCATGCCTAAAGAAATAATTGATAAACTTGGTCTCGAAGTCACAAAACCCTATGGTGATTTGTATTCTTTTGATTCTAGGAGAGTTAAATGCAGAGGGATGATTAAAGACCTAGTAGTTAACTTGGCCCATATACCCTCTAAAAGCATCCTTATGGATGTGGTAGTTGCAGATATTCCCCCGAAATATGGAATGCTACTATCTAGATCGTGGGGTGCTAAGCTTGGAGGATCCATCCAGTTAGATATGACATACGCTACGATCCCTGTTTTCGGAGGACAATTCACTCGTCTATACAGGGAAACTCAGATGGCATTCACTGTAAGTGACCCAAAAAATCCCAAAAATCACCCAGTGTATATCACAGATCAAGATTTAGGGAACTGTATATTATCGTTAGATGATGATTTTGAGATAGATGTAGATGATAAAGATACCGAAGAAATAATTGAAAAAAATGAAATAAAATAAAATGTATATAATACTGGTACATGGAAAATGTTTTTCGATGGCACTTCCTCCTATCATGGAGCTGGGGCTGGAGTACTCCTTATTGCTCCTGATGATCAATTTGTAATTCCTTTTTCTTATAGGCTCCAGTGGTATATTGACTGTACAAATAATGTATGTGAATATGAGGCTTTAGTACTTGGTTTAGAAGCTGCAAGAAAAATGAAAATTAAAAATATTGAAGTCTTCGGTGATGCTGAGTTAATCATAAAACAAGTAAATCGGCAATATCAAGATAAACACCCTAGATTAAGGTCTTATAAAAACTGTGTATGGGATTTAACTAAGAATTTCTTCACGTCTGTGAATTTTCATTTTGTCCCCAGATCCGAAAACCAACAGGCCGATGCTTTGGCTAAAGCTGCATCGACGTTTGACCCCCCAACTTCTTTTAACTTAAAATACCATATTCAAATGAGACATCGTCCTTCTATACCTAATAATGTACAACATTGGCAAGTGTTCGAAGACGATGGGCAACTTAGAAAATTTCTTGAATCTTTAGATGAGTTTTCAGAAACATATAATGATCAGGAGAATCAAAATGATACAAGTTGGATCATGCAGGAAGGGGAAGATGCAAAGGAATTTCATGATAGAATAGTTGATCACCGAATGCTAGTTTTAAAAAATAATCAAATCCCCAAAGGCCTGATACCTTTGGAAAGACTCTTTAATAAAGATGACTTTCCCTCTAAAACTACTCTGCAACCTCAACCAGAAGAGGTTGAAGATTGTAACATAGGAACTGTAAATAATCCCAAAATGGTTAAGTTATCTAAATTTTTATTAGAAGAAAATAAAAACAAATACACAGAGTTGTTAAAAAAATATAAAGATGTGTTTGCATGGTCATACGAAGATTTGAAAACTTATGACACCTCGGTGATAGAACACAAAATACCACTTAAACCAGGTGTCAAACCTTTCAAGCAAAAACTCAAACAATATAACCCGATCTTATTAGCCGTCATTGAGAAAGAGGTTAAAAAACTTTTAGACGCTAAGATTATTGTTCCCTTAAGATATTCTGACTGGGTTGCCAATCTTGTACCAGTGAGAAAGAAAAATGGGGAAATCAGATTATGCGTTGACTTTAGAAATTTAAATAAATCCTCTCTTAAAGACAACTATCCTCTACCAAAAATGGATCACGTCCTGGAAAAAGTAGTAGGGGCTACTAGGATGTCCATGATTGATGGCTTTTCAGGATATAATCAAATTGCTATTAGCGAGCCTGATAAGGAAAAAACTGCATTCACCACTCCGTGGGGTACTTTTATGTATGATAAAATGCCATTTGGACTAATGAATGTAGGAGCCACTTTTCAACGAGCAATGGATATTGCCTTTGTCGGCGAACAAGATAAGTTTGTAGTTATATATCTGGATGACCTCACTGTTTTTTCGAAATCAGATGAAGAACATATCATTCATTTAAAACAAACTTTTGAAAAATGTCGTAGGTATGGTCTTTCATTAAATCCTAAAAAATCTCATTTCACCATGCAGGAAGGCAAGTTGTTAGGTCATATAGTATCCCGAGATGGTATCATAATCGATCCTAAGAGAGTAGAGGCCATAGAAACATTAGCTATTCCTAGAAATGTTAAAGAAATCCAATCTTTTTTAGGAAAAATAAATTTTTTGAGGAGATTTGTTCCTAACTTTGCTGAGATTGTTAAATTGATTACATATATGCTCAGGAAGAACATCGAAGTTAAGTGGACAACAGAAGAAAAGGCATCCTTTGCCAACATTAAAAAAGTCATAAGTGAAGCACCAGTATTAGCAAGTCCATATTACCTTAAGGATTTCCTCATTTTTTCTTTTGCTTCTGAACATACTCTGGCTGTCGTTCTCCTGCAGAAGAATGAGGAGGGTTTTGAGCAGCCCATCGCCTTTTTCAGTAAAAGCCTCCGAGACGTTGAGCTTAAATACAACATAATGGAAAAGAAAGCTTACGCAATGGTTAAAGCATTGAAGGCATTTAGAACATATGTATTACATTCCAAAATCATTGCATATGTACCTACCAGCGCTGTAAAATATATCTTAGTCCAAGCCGACAGTGATGGTAAAAGAGGTAGATGGCTTGCAAAACTTCAGGAATTTGACTTGGAGGTTAAACCAACTAAATTAGTAAAGGGACAGGGTTTAGCTAGACTTCTAGTTGAATCTAATTTTCGGGCTCTTGGGATAAACAGTGCTCAAGAGGAAGAAGGATGGATAGATATGAATGAAATCGATGATCAAATAATTGAAAACAAGATTGAGTACAAATTCATTTAGTATGATTGGTATAAAGATATAGTAATATATCTTTTAACTTTGAAATGTCCAGATGAATTGTCATCTTCCAAAGCTAGAACATTGAAACTACATACAGTTAAATATTGCATTTCTGAGAAAAAATTATACTGGAAAGACCCGCTTGGTTTCCTCTTAGTTTGCTTGGTTGAATCAGAGACAGAGGAAGTTATCAGTCAGTTTGATGAAGGGGTCTGTGGAGGGCATCATGCTTGGAGAGCAACAACATATAAAATTTTAAGGGCTGGTTATTATTGGCCCAAGTTGTTCCCTGATGTAAATGCCAAGGTAAGAGCTTGTAACCCTTGTCAATTTTTTACTGGAAAATAGAAGTTACCAGCTATGTTGTTAGTACTAGTCAAAACAGAAGCCCCTTTCCAGCAATGGGGGCTTGATTTCATATGTGAGATAAATCCACATTCAAGCGCTCAACATAGATGGATTCTCACTGCCACAGATTATTTTACCAAGTGGGTGCAAGCGATTCCTACAAGGAAGACCACTGATTCAGTGGTTATAGATTTCTTGGAAGAGAATATATTAGCAAGATTTGGTTGTCCTCGAAAGATAGTAACAGATAATGCAAAGGCTTTCAAGTCAATGGCAATGATCAGTTTTTGCCAAAAATATAACATTGTGCTAGGACATTCCACAACATATTATCCACAAGGAAACGGTCTAGCTGAATCTTCTAAAAAGAGTTTGATCAGCATAATTAAGAAAGTTTTAAATGAAAACAAAAAATCTTGGCACTTGCATTTAAAGTATGCTTTATGGGCAAATCGAATAGGAACGAAGAAATCAATTGGTACCTCACCATTTCAAATGGTTTATGGCACAGATGTGGTGTTGCCCATAAACTTAGCACTTCCTGTAATGAAGATATGACAGGATGAGAAGGAAGAGCCAAATCCTCTCACCAAAAGAATAAACCAATTAATTGAAGTCCAGCAGCACAGGGATGTAATAGATGAAAAGCTATAGAAGTACTAGGATAATATGAAGCTACTATTTGATCGCAAGGCCAAGAACAAAAACTTTCTTCCAGGAGATCTAGTTCTAAGGTGGGATGCTCAAAAGGAAGATTCGGGTAAAAATGGTAAATTTGATCACATCTGGTATGGACCTTTTAAAATATCATCTTCTGAAGGTAAAAACTCTTTTCTACTGGAAAATTTAGATGGTAAGATCCTAAATGCCCCTGTTAATGCACGATTCTTAAAGCATTACATGGAATAAAAAATAAAAAAATAAAATAAAAATAAAAATAAACAAATAAAAATAAAAATAAAATAAAATAAAAGAAACTTGTGCATACCAGATTCTTTCTCAAATTGTTCAAAAAAACAAAAAAAACAAAAAAAAAATTATTAAAAAATTTAGTATGAAAGTTGAAGAGATTTTATATTGACTTTGAAAATCATCAAATAATCGAATTTTGTTAGGTCAGTTTTCATGTTTGTCTCTCTGACTAAAAATGGTTAAGTTTGAGATTAACTATGTATCTCTTAAGTTGTTTAACAGTTTGTCTGAACTTCAAAGCTTGCACAAAAGAAAACCCCTTGAAAATGTTTTCCATTTTTCTCTACAGACTTAGGAAGTTTTGAAGGTTGAGAAAAAATGGTCTAGAATAATCAAAACAAGTTGACAAACCGTTATTATAAAATTTTACACAGATCACCAACCCTGATATATTAAATATCACTGATTGCCCCTGCTTTGTAAGCATGAGCTAACTATGAGATAGATGGTGAAAGGAAATTCATAATTGATTGCCCCCATCTAGTCATACAAACGATGAAAGCAAATTCATTTAAATGATTTCCCTCGTCTAAAAATAAAAAATAGATAACTTCACCGGGGTACTGAACAGGCCTGCTGGCAGTGAAGCAATGTCTAAACATAAAATTAACATTCAAAGCGGTGAAAGGAAATTCAGTAAAAAGGGACAGATAACTTCACCGGGGTACTGAATCTGTAAACTCAGGTATCTGTAACTTCACCGGTGAAGCAATATCTCAGGTATTTGTAAGGTTGTCATACTGATCTGTAAACTCTATTCTAGTTATCAATTTTTCAAAACTGGATATTCGTCTTAAGTCAAATAGAGCTTCCCAATTTTAAAATTATGAATTTTATTTCGATTGATGCAAGCCGAAATGTTCAATAATTTGTTGAGCTCCTAAATATTGTTCAAATCATCTCAATACTAACTCAATTTTGGAATGAGAAGGAGAATTTTGAAAAATACTATATCTGAATTTCAAATAAGTTTTGAAAAGGTTTTCAAAGACCATACACGTTATCTTTTCTTACTCCTTGATCAGTTTATCAGAAATAAATTCTTCACCCCATTACCCAATGAAGGAACTGAGTCTGCATGTTCTCCTCGTCCCGCAGGGAGACAAGGTCCCTAGTTGGAGCTTATGTTGAAACAGACCTTGAATTTTTTATCGTGAGGAGAATTTTTTTATATCTTTGAGTCTTTGCATTTTATAAATTTCCTAAAGAAAAAATTTCATCTCCGACGAATTCGCGATGCCCTTATAGTTCATTTTTGGACAAAGAATGATAAAACTCTAAACGAATATAAGTTTTCAAATATTATGCGAAATAATCTTTTTAAAACAGACTTTGATTTAAAACTTAAGGAATTTAAATTTACATCAGGATATCGGGATTCAGAGATTTGAGTGAACAAATGTTCAATACAAATTAAATAGCGAAATCCCGATTCTTGATTTCCCAATACATTAATCCTTAATTAAAACATCATTAACTTAAATCAATGTTAAAAAGGTTAAACTTTAAGTTAATCCCATCGCAAAATCGGGATTCATGATTTTGCGAGAACAAAGAAACTTGTCATCGTATTTTCCGATTTCCTGATTTTCCGATACATTAATCCTTAAGTGAAGATTAGAATTAATCTAAGCACTGTTAAGCATGATTAAGAGTAAATAATCATATCGGAATATTGGAGTTCGTTGTTTTGTGAGAAGTAGTTTTCATGACATAGGATTTCCCGATTTCCCGATCCCCGATTTCCCGATGAATGAAATCTCGAAATTTTATTAATCTGGATTAATTAAGATAATAAAAAGATTTTAACTTAAACAATACATCGCGGTTTCGGCTATCGGGATTCTTCGATGACTTGTTTCCTTGACATCAAAAGTTTCAAAACTCTGATAAGAATGTTTTCAAATGTAAATCAAGATTAACGCTAATTAATCATTCTTAGAAACAAGGTTTAAGGTTTAAAATTTTGATAAATAATCTTTAATGCGACATAGTCCGATTTGATAAGTTTCTATTATATTTGAAAATATCGGGAAAGCTCAAGTACAAACAGTAAATGTATATATTCGGGAATATCTTTTGCATTAAGAGCCTTAAATTCATAACAGAGGTACAAATTTCAATACTATTATGATATACTCGAAATAAATTTTTGAAACGTTCATATTATCATTTCGAAGCTAAATTCCGCTCTGTTACAGGTTTTCAAGTGAACGCAGAGCTATGGCACCCAAGAAGGCTTTGAAGAAAAATGAAGAGAAACCACAAGGTGATATTATTTCAGACACTACAGCATCTGGGGTACACACTGTCAAGTCGTGGAATGGAATTGCCGAAATACTAGAAGAGGAGTTGAAATATGTGGCCACTGATTCAGATAATCACCTCTGAGATATCGCTGAGACCGAGCTTCATAAGATTGTTGCGCACCCGAGACTCGTTTCATATACCGATATGATCGCCTGGGCACTGGATAAAGTAGACGTCCCGACCAGAAGTATTCTGAATGAGTAAGGAGCTGTTATCGGCTCGTTCAAGCCTGAGCATATCCAAGTAATGTATAAGCTCTCGCCCAATTATAGACACACTTATAATTCTGAGTTTGTAGCTGCATTTCAAAAAAAAGAGTGCATTGAAGGTGGTCAAACATACCCTAACATGATAAGAGGATGGGCCAGAGATGAAAACAAGTTTAGGGCTGATTTACATGGAATTTATGCCACAGCTTCCTTAAATGAATATATTGTGTATGTAGCAATGATGTTATGTAGACTTTTTGGGAGAAAGGACCCTTTCCACTTCAATGCAGACTGAACACCTTTCTTAGAGGAAGTTTCAGAGGGACGCAGTTTCAATTGGCATAAACTTCTATCAGATAACCTTACATCAGAGGTCATGAATTACAAAGCAGCCAGGTCAAAAGGACAGCCAGTGTCTTTTTATATGTCAGCTTGTATAATGGATGTCATTTTCTTTATGACTCCTTTCCCACTTATGAACTGGAGTTGGAATATTTCTTGCCCAGAGCCCGTCCATAAGTACCATTCAACTCTCTGGGAGGAAAATGCAAAAAATTCTTTTTATGAGGTTTGTCATTATGTAATTATCCCTCTGCACAAATTATTCCTTGGATGCGAACCCCCTCGTATTTCTAATACCATCACAGAAAACCTCAAAACAGTCGTTGACTGGTTCATCGAGGAAAATTTCTCCTATGTGAGGGTTTATGGTTGTTCCATTCTGCCTCACGCACTTCCAAAAATGTTACCAGACAGGTTGATATGCAGAGAAGTGGCTTATCAGTTAGTAAACGGTGGTATTGGGCTAGAATTAAAAGCTCAATAGAAAAAGGCATGGCCATCTTTTCCTATTTATCTATGAAAATTTGTTCTATTAAACATAGGCCATTCTAAGGCAGAAGCCAAATCAATGAACAAAGTGAAATTAGTAGATATAGAGCATAGGAAACACGACCCATACCAAATAATCAGTCGACATTTCACACAATGTCGTTTGAAAGCATATGAACATGAAGTTTCAATTTATGATGATGTTTTTAGAAATGCTAAATATTATGAGGAAGTTCAGAGCAGAGTGCAAACCTTGTCACCTGATGCACAGGTGGGGTTTGAATCTTTTCAAAGAAATAGAAGACAACGTCTGCCAAAAATTTTACAAGGCGAAATGTCAACATCAGCACAAGAGCAAGAAACAATCCCTCCGGGGTTTGAAACCATCATTTAGTATAATGCAAGTGACAAAGATAAATTAGAAGAGTCTGAAATACCTCGTCAGAATACAGAGGAGTCTCAGACCAAAGAAACACAGACAGAAAAGGGAAAAGGAATAGAAACAAGCATTATAGACCTTGATGACATCCCAGAAAAGGTTGGGAAAACAGCTTCACAAGAACTTGGTAGTCTTATTACAGCATTGACTCCACTCCAATCAACCTTTGGAACCCCTCATGAAGGATTTCTATATGTAAATGATTTAGAGCCAATCACCAAAGATGAAATCCCGTCATCGGATTATTTTTTCAGCAAAAAATGAAGAGTTGTCTTGAAACAGGAATTACATCCTGTAGGAGAAAGAATGGTCAAAAAACATAAGATCATCATTGATGGAAAGAAGCTAAATGAAGGATAATTTTCTACAGAGTTAGCAGGAACCATGGGTTCTATAGCATAAGCCAACATGTACTCTGTGGGAAATCTAACCACAATGCTAGAGCAAAAGGATCAGGAAATAATGCAGCTACAAGACAGGTTAAAGGAAAATGAAAAAAATATTGGTTGGGGAATACAAAAAGGTTTAGAACAATCTAGACTCAAAGACATCCAAGAAATCCAAAAGTTAAATGAAAATTTGGATGAGGAAAAAAACATGATACAGGTTACCCAAGAACAAGTGAAAAAGATGAGCAATGACAATAAATCTCTGCAAAATAAAATCATTTCAATTACTAATCAAGTGATCGAAATGGAACATTTCAAGACAAAAGCATCAGAGATATATGTAAATATTGAGGAAGAACAACATAATATATTTTATAATCTGGAGATCATCCAGAATTATTTCCAAGAATCTAAGAGGTCTATGGAAAAGGTAGTGCAAAAAGAAAGAGAAGCCAAAGCAGCAAGGAATTCGTTCCAAAAGATAATAACTTCTTTGCAAAAAGAAGAAGCTGGAAACTCACAGAAAATATCCATTTCGGAGCAGTTGAAAGGAGATATAATGATAAAGGTTTGGGAAACAAAATTGGAAGGATATAAAAGAATCACAAAAGGATTCAATGAAGATTGTCAAAGGATCTTCGATTTTATTGAAAAAGATGCAGTACATATTGGGACAGATGATTTTTCCGAGTTGTTAGGAGAAATCAACATTAACAGGTATCAGCTGAAAATAAAAGAAGAACTTGAAGAAAAGAAAGCAGAAATCTCAAATATTAAAGCGGTCAACATTGCAGAAATTGAGAAGTGGATGATGGCTTCAAGTTCGAAATTGGAGAAAGTTAAATTCACAAAGAAAACAATAGGAAGCCAGTTTCCAGGCCTACAAAGAAGTTTCTTTTCTTTTGAAGCAAATGAAGTACCCGAGGCTCCAAAAGTCTTGGTAAACTTTTTAGAGAAATATGTTCAATACATTGAGGCGGATAAAGAAAGCTCTTCAATACAAATTTAGGATTTTGTAAATAACTTTATTTTCATAATTTTGAAATAAATTGTAAACGGTTGACATCAGTCTATGCAACCGTAATATTAGGAAGTTGGTTAGTTACCAATGAAAGACTTTGATAGAAATGTATAAATATAGTTTCAAGAGACTGAAAAAGGGCTTCAGAAATTTTGGAGAAAGCCAATTTTTGTAATATCAACTTTGAAGTTTATCATAATCGAAATCGCAAACAAGATTCTGGATCCTGCAATTTTGTAACTATGTTTCTTCCCCTGTTTATCATGTTTTGTTAAATTTT
>ML783826.1:323452-335583 GCA_009831015.1 Picea engelmannii | reverse complement strand
AAGTTATGGCAAAAATGGTAAGATGACCTGAAAATAACAAACCTTAGAACACATCACCAAAAGACTTCATCCTCCCTTGAAATCCGGCCTTCTTTTACTTCTTCTTCTCTCTGAAATTCGACTTGTATCAAATGAATGTATAATGATGTTTATTTATACCATTTATGTCACTTCCTCTTAATATTAGGGCCGACCTGACACTTTCTTATTTTGTAATTCTTTTCTTT
The DNA here is from genome assembly GCA_009831015.1 of Picea engelmannii. NCBI lineage: Eukaryota > Viridiplantae > Streptophyta > Pinopsida > Pinales > Pinaceae > Picea > Picea engelmannii. Next base: position 335,356 of record ML783826.1, on the reverse strand, counting down.
AATTGTCTTCAGGGCCTACATGTACAATTCACTTTGTCATCTTCAAAAATTCATTTCTCCTCAACCATGAGGATCCACGTGACGTGCCACATACCANNNGAAAGAGCATGATGTATACTATCCATCCATGGGTGTTGTATCTACATGTGCATTTTCCTTCATGTCCAAATAACTTCATCAATCTTGTGGTCCAAAACCCATGACTAGGGTTGACATCAATGACAACAACCAATCTTCCAATAGTTTATCGTTTCAGATTGGTTTGGATGTTGAATGTTTTACAGTATTTCCTCTAAAATTACTTTTGTGATTTTAAGACCTGTAAACCTTATGTTCCTTAATATCTGATTCTGTTAGAAATATTGTTTTTCTTTCATCGTCGTTCATTGAAGTATAAGATTCTTTCTAGATAAAAGCCTTATATTTCTTTATATTGTGTTCCATCATTTACAACCCCAAAATTGTTGCAAAACCAGGAAACGGCCTTGACTGTGTTTTTACATTACTGTTTTAGATTTTAAAGTTGTTTCATTAATACCATCTCTAAAAATATGAAGTAACCAATTGATAAAAACCCTTTTACAAAACCTTTAAAAAACCTATCACCCATGACAGTCCCTAGTGGTAGACAACCGAACATAGAACCTAGTCTTCAAGATCAAACCAGCATTGCCCTAAACTTATTTAACACTATTATGCAAACAGAAACCAATAGGGCTGAGTTAGAAAGATCGTGGGCTGCTATCAAACGTGACATTAGCATCCAAGAGCAATGGGAAGCAAGACAGAGACAATTGAGAAACTGAATCTGATCTAGTTTTTCTTTGTTTCTTTAATTTAAAAGTCCCATCATAAAAATCTTTATTCGGATTCCTTGACGGTATGTTTTATAGCCTTAAAACATAAACTCAGGAACAACACCTCTCATGCTATTTGGTATGTGTACATTCTTCTCTCTTCACCTTTTTTGTTCTGTTCAGTTTAGCTTTTGTTTCTCATCTCTGAGTTTGATCTCATACTATGCATACTATGATTTTCCTTTCTCCTAGTTCAACTCTTTTTTCCATTGAGAACCGCTAGCCTAACTCAGTCACGACTTTTTTCTTTTATACAAGTGCATCAATTTTGTTACCCCTTGCATTTCCAAGAGAAATTGTCAGGAAACCAAATTGCCAATCATACAAGAACTATGATTCAATTCTGCTAACTAAATCATAACTGATCAATAATCCGTGAAGTGCAACAGTAACCCTTCAATCAGATTGTCGCGGTAATCAGCGCCGTTGGATTAAACACGTAGAGACTTGCTAATTTATAAAATATGTTCCTCGCAAACTTTACCTACGTGAACTAGCATCGAGCGTGTTTCTCCCCACATGTCCACTCATTGTGATCATACGCCAAAAAAAAATTGTTTCATGATTTCGCGTTTCGGGTGATTGACTGTGAGTCACCTCGATTTTTCCAACTCATGAAAATCTGAAGCGGAGCCTAGCAATACTATCTCCTTCCTTTCTTTTATTCTAATGTGACCACTAGCTATGACCACAGGCCAAGCATTCGAGCGTTTCACAACTTGCGATGTCGAAGGTTAGAGAACCTCCCTTCCTTTGATTCCCGAACTCCCAACTTCAATCACCTCAGATCAATAGTTTGAGATTTCCTATGACTCAACGGTCGTGATCACCTTCTACATTTTGGGATTTCACGAGTTCCTGTCTGACATGGTCTACAACTGTCCTTGCTGATGTGGATCTCCTCTCATGGAACATGTTCTTCTTCTAGATCAGATGGCCCAATTTATTCCTCGATCCAATGGTCAAGATCTCCTCTTAACGAACTCAAACTTCATATCAGATCAATGGTCCAGATCCTCGGTGATGTAATGGCCCAGATCATTTCATGACTTCGCATTTCACGAGTTCCTACAACTCTCACCTTTGACTTCTCTAGCTCGCGAGTTAGCAAAATGCTAATCTCTCGCCACGTGTCCTCTGGATCCAACGACTCAGATCATTTCACGATTTTGCATATCGCGAATTCCTACAACTCTCACCTTTGACTTCTCCAACTCGCGAGTCAGCGGAATGTTGATCTCTCGCCACATGTCCTCTGAATCCAATGGTTTCTCGTCCTTCGCACTCCAATCCAACGACTGAGGTCTAATATCCTCTGCTGCGTTCTTTTGAGTGTCCTCGTTTTTGTTCTCCTCATTGTTGTTCTTGCCATCAATCTTCTGAGTCTCATTGTTGTTGTTCTTTCCATCAATGACAAGCACATTCTTTTCCTGAAAGATATGCCAACATGAGATTCATTACCTGCAATGCTTTCAAAATATGCTAAATTTATTAATGTGGACTATATTTCTTTTTATTGCGATTTTGATGTAATATAAGAATGAATGACCAAAAGAGGAAGAGCTTAGAGGATCAACCAATAGACCAGGATATTTCCACTTCTAGTGGTAAATTGTCTTCTAAACAAAATCGTGTGCCCAACTTTGATGGAAATATTGCTTCTCGAGGTACTAGTGTCCAGTCTTATTTACAGTCTCCAATGCAACAAATTCTACAAGTGCATGGAAATGTAGATTGTCTTTTCTCCATCTCTCCTCTTTCATGCTAAAAAAATGTACTTGTGACAAAACTTCATGGAAAAATTCTTTCTCTTGTTCAGTGTTCTTTACACTCTCATGTAACAAATTTGGAAAGTGCCTCTCATGCAACGAATTCTACAAGTGCAAGGACATGGAAAAATGGCAACTTTGATGAAGATGTGTCAAGAAAATGTCTAATAAACAAAATATTTTAACTATGTATAGGAGACACTTAATATGAACATATAATGAAATCACAATCTGAAATACATTACTCTTCCATTGTTGCTCATGACTAAGTATATTTTTCCTCATGAGGGTTTATTATTTATTCTCAAAAAAGTGCATGTTAATCAGGATAAGGTTCAAGTTCTTAGAAACTATTCTGCGCCTATAAATTGAAGAGTTTATTGGAAACCATGGAATTTTATAGAAAGTACATTCATTAATTATCTCTTATTGCTTATCTCCCCCATCAATTGAGACAAAATTAATGTTTGTTATGGGTTCAAACCTTTCTCTATATATGAGAATCTAGTTTCCCATCAATGTTGGGACCAAGAGTACCAAATGGAAGCTAGGGAATAATAGGTAGACACAAAGGGAGCATGTATTTCCAATTCAATTGGATTTTTCATTCACTTCAGTAGCAATCTCTCAATATTCCATAGAAATTGACAAAAATTTCCTTTAAGTAGAAGTAGGAAGGAAATTGCGAGACAAAATTATTTTTTAGAAATTATTTATTTTTAGTATTTTCTAGTTTTAAAAATGGGTTATTTTAATTTTTTTATCCATCCTATGTATATTTTTGACATATAAATACTTATCCCCTATAAGTGCATAAATATTATTACTGGACTATTTAGCTTTTATTATTTTGGAAATATTAGTTACATGTCTTTTTTAAACTTTTTATTAAATATGAACGCTTTTAAGGTTGGTCCTAGAGCACTTTTGGAGAGGATGTTATCAATTATGAGGTGGAGTAAATTTCCCATTTTGAATGGTTTTTTAAATTGGGTTTCGAGAGAAATAGCCAGTGATTCAAATCCCCTTTCCAAGCTTTAGATTGTTTTCAGTAATGAGCTACCTATCATGTTTACATTGAAAGCTATTATGCAATTTGAATGTTTGGAATTTTTATGTCCAATTTGAAAGTTGCTTTTACAAGTGGATTTAGGTTGGGAAACAATATATTAATTATTTTTACTTTATGAGTATTGAAGTAAGTTAATAAATGGACAAGTTAACCCTTAATAATTAGGTTGATTACAATGTTTTTTTAAAATCAAAATTCTAACAATTTGGCTAGATTCTATTTTTGTAAAGAAATTTAAGCTAAACTTTTTCATAATTTCATTAAAAAAATAAAGCATCTGATTATAGTTATTCATAGTTTATATTTTTCTCCTAAATATAAACATTTTTCATGAAAAAATAATAGGTTTTCTTAATATTTTTACAAAATCAATGATTATGTGCCACATATAGATTCTTAGTTAATAACAACTACTCTTGCCAAAACCATGAATTTTTAATTGTAGTCATGTAAATTTATGTAGAAAAATAAAATGTTTTTAATACTTTACTTTTATTATTTTTTTCACTTGTTTCAACATGTAGGAACTATATCATGTTGTATATTACCTACTTCTTTCAACATGTAGGAACTATATCGTCTAAGATAAATGATATAATTTTTTTACAAATATAGTTTGATCACTAAATTATTTGATAAGTTATGACTTATGTGATTTGAAAAAAAACACATTGATTGAGTACCAAGTTAATAAATCAACCTACGTGCCTTCCTATAGGCTAACATCTCATCCTACATGGTTTTATGTGGACATTACAACCGATAGGTCTGTAGGCTATAACATCATCCTATATAAGATAATATCTTAGCTTGTAGGATATAATGTTAACCTACAAGACTACGAGAATATAGAAATGATGGGTGAATTATGGTTGCATCTCTTTCCATAAACTCAATGATAGCTCAATACCATGATGACATACAAGTCCATAATTTATAACACAAGCTTAATTTGGATCATTGGATTCTTCAAAATAGTAGAATCTTATATCATTATACACTAACCATTTCCATATTTTTATTTTTTGCTTCATGTCTTATTCATGGTTTTGTAATGAACAAATGACATGACTTTATACACTCTTCAATCTATTTGTATAATTATTTTTCTTGTAAGAGGACCCATTCCAAGTGCTAAAAGTTGAACTTCAACCAAGAGAGAATATTTGTTTTTGAATTTATCCTTAACAAAATGTGGAAGGAGGACTTTGAAGGGGTTCCCTCTAGCTTTATTTATGTGGAAAAACTTATGTTTAATAGTCTTGAAGCCATCTAGGATACTTTCTTGAACCAAAAAAATATTTAACTCATTAAGGATGAAAGTTATCCTTTGATGGATAGGATGAATGAATTTGAAAGGAATGTAGTGATAATAATTTATAGGTTTTTGGTAGCATTTAGTGTTAATTAGAGTGTAGAAGATGAATTACAACCCTTGAAGAATATGATTTCTAGAATGTGGGGATGATTGAAATGATTTTTATTGTAGGGTAGCATGGATTATATTTCTCCAATAAGATAGCCAATCCTTCCTTTGATCCATGCTAGATTTCAAATGAATAGAATGATGGAAAAATAATAATTAATGAATCTCTTGTAGTAAACCATACGAAAGAGATCAACCATATTCTCCACTTGAAGCTCTAGAAAATAGAGAAACAAGGAAGCATAAACAACTACAAAGTTATTTACCATTTTCCTTCCATGCTTTTGTCTTTAGATCCTCCCATTGAACTCCAAATAGTGTTGGGTGAGAACCAATTCTTCAATGTTGATTATAAAATGTACTTTATTCATAGAAAAGTGTTCTTTGATTAAGTGTTAGAGAGCTTGAAAACATACCTTTGTATAAATGCTTGGGAAAAGGCTGTCAACATAAAGGGTGAATAGGTAATTTCCTAAGGGAGGAGTCTCTCAGTGAGGTCTTAGATCAGATTTAATAAATCCATCAGATGTTTTTTTTGAGATAGGAGAATATCACACAATTGATGTTATATCCATTTAGAGGTGGGCTCCAATGTTTATCCCTATCAAGGAAGTTTTCTAGATTTCAGGGAGGAGGTAGAAAAAAAAATGTTATCCTTCTTATCCCTAGTTTGAAAGATGAAGTAAAATTCATCATCATCAATAATTTAAATACAACACATCATGTCATTAATTTAAATACAACACATCATACAAAAAACACCCATACGTTTAACAACAATGATTTTAAGAAGTGAATGCAACTAATATACTCCCATACAACAACATATAAATCATTTTAAACACAAAGTTAATGCACACCAAATTAAACCATAAATATAACATAGACACAATATAGACTTGTTTTCCCAAGTCTCAACAACAAGTCACCACCGAGTTGGGGCTAGGAATCCATAAAAGAGGGTGTCTCTCCATATTCCACTCATAGCTCATTTTTCCCACAACCTGTTCATTTTCCCTACAATTATCCCAATTCCTCCAACTCTCCTCATCTCAAACTTCTTGACCCAAGGATTGTAGCCCCTTCTCTACAAGAAGTCCCTCAAGATGTACCATTATTTTATCATGGATTCCAACATAGTTTGGCTAGGAATCTCTCTTTTGGGGACTATAGGGATGTCGACTACTAGGAGAAATATCGGCAACAAGCTTACTTCTCTAGTGAAAAATCTCCTACAAGGAGTTCAATATATAGGCTTCACAAATTTCCTCTTTCACAAACCTAACAACTTACTTCTTCAACCTTCAATATCTCCAAAAAACCCTGCTAACATGTCCATGTTTTTTTATGTTGGGTATATGTTATATTCTTTACACGACTAGAGGGGGGTGTTATACCCCCTCCCCCACCTGGAGGGTATTAGGGGAGTGGAGCCCCTATTCTTGGGGGGTTCGAAGAAGAGAGGGATCCCCCCTACATGAGGGCTTAGAACACAGTTCCCTCGAAAAATAAATTGGTTTTTTTTTTGCATCTGTTTTTGGTGGTTTTTCAACACATGTTTCTCACCGATGGTTTCCTAATTCTGGTTAAGGAATTAGGGTTGTTGACTAATCTGAGTCAATGGATTAGGGGTTTTGGATGTCACAGGATCCTATATATTGCATTATATTGTAAAAAATGGAGATATGATTAATAGAATATTCAAGGTGCTTCTCTAAACAAGTTGTTGGTTTCCCCTGTTTAGGTTTCCAAGGTAAAATATTTGTGTAATGTGTGTGTGTGTGTGATTGTATCCTTTTTGTTTTTATTAAGAACCATTTTTCAGTATTTAATTGTTCAAGGTTAAGATCTAAATTTGGTATCAGATAAATTATTTCCTTTAGGGGGATGCTTTTGTGGTGAGGGGTTTGTCTCGTATCTATGATAAGCCTTGTTACAGTGGGAGATTTGTGGTATTGATTCTTCAAGTGAAAAGAAATGGCGAGAAGTTCAAAAATAGATATCAATAAATTTAATGGGTAAAGTTTTGAGTTGTGGAAGCTAAATATGGAATATCTATTGGTGGAAAAAGATCAGTGGATCATTGTGGATCCAGGTACTGCACCTACAAAAACATCAGAAAAATACTGAAAAAATTTGGATCGAAAGAAGAAGATCACAATCTGGTCGTGTCTCTCAAATTCAGTATTATTGAATGTGTCAGGGGAAGCTATAGCCAAGGAAATATGGGATAAGTTAGAGACTTGGTATCAATTTAAGTCCTTAGTAAAAATTGTTCCTGCGGAAGAAGTTGTATAGCCTAAGGATGAAATATGGAGACTCATTGACAGAGCATATGAACACCTCCAATACAATGTATGTTAGTTATTATATGTTGATATTAATATTTTTTATGAATACAAATGTGTCATTTTATTTTTCTATTTACCATACTTGTGGGATAGTCTAATTGTGGCCATAGGTAGTAATACAACTAATTTAAGTTTTGAGGAAGTGGTATCATCCTTGTTGTTGAAGCAGATTAGGCAGAAGAAAAGAGAAAAAATGCATTATTTGCAAGAGGACACTCCCAGGAAAGAAATAGATCTAAGTCCTCAAGTGGGAGATCTAAATCTAAGGGAAGATCTAAATCTCTTGGAAATTTTGTTAAGGTATACTGGATATGTGGAAAAGAAGGGTACTTCAAGAAGCAATGTAGATCCAAAAGTGTTGAGAGAGGGAAGGGATGTAAAGAAGCTCCTTCTATACAAGAAAAAACCTCCAAAGAAGAAGGAGGGGATGTGTACTCGACTTCTTCAAATACACATTAAGATCATGAGGTTGTTGGAATGTAGTTCAATACTAAGATGGGGGGTGAATCAATATTGATTAATTTTTAATAATATTAAAATAAATTATCGATTAGTTCTATTAATCAACAAGAAACATCAGTAATTAGTATTGAATGTAAACTTAAAATACAAATTACAAGTTTATGTGAAAGATTAATTTAGAGAACCAACTCTAGGAAAGGGAAATGGTTGTAGGATTCCAGCTGGATCTCTATGATCAAGTTTTACCTTTTGACATTCTAGACATCTGGCTATGTAATCAACCACCTATTTCTTCATTCCTGGCCAAAAATATTGGCTTCTTACATCTAAAATTGATTTTTGATATCATGGGTGCCTAACATATGGCAAATTGTGCATTTCTCTTAGCACAATATTTTCCATCTCTCTAGATTTTGGCACATACACTTTTCCCCGGTATATTAGAACCCCATCTTCTTTTATCTCAAAATATTTAAATTTATGCTAAAAATCACCTTGTTGTAATGTTTCTTTTATTTGCAAACAATGTTGATCAGAATTTGCAGGCTCTAAAATTATGTATTTTATATTATACCTATAAATGCTAATGGTTTTAGCATGCATCACATGCACTCTTATATTGAGCACATGAACCCCTTTATTTTCATTTCCTTTAACATGTTTTATATCAAAGTCATATTCACTGAGGAATTACATCCATCTAGTTTTCCTAGAATTTAGTGTTGGTTGTCCAAACAATTGTTTCAAACTGCAACGGTCTATCCTTAGTTCAAATTTTCTTCCCATGAGATAATGTCTCCACATTTTTAATGCACGAATAATCATTTCTAGCTCTAAATCATGTGTGGCATAATTCCTCTCATTTTCTTTCAATTTTCATGACTCATAACATACCACATGTTCATTTTTCTTGAGGACTCCACCGAGTGCCCCTATATTGCATGCATAAATGCACACAAAAAAATATTCATCCAGATCTACAATCTTCAATATTGGAACCCTTCTCAAAATTTCCTTCAGTTGCTAAAAACCCTCTTCACATTTGGAATTCCATTCAATTTTCACTTCCTTATTTTGCAAAGAAGTAATTGGGCTTGCAAAATTTGAAAAACCTTTTATGAATCTCCATTAATAACTTGCAAGTCCCATAAACAATCTGAATTTTGTAACATTTCTTCGAATTGGCCATCCTCTAATGGAATTTATCTTCTTAGGTTCAACTGTCATTCCATCTACTAAAATAATATGACCATCCTTAAATGTTTCTCATTTTCCTCCTCTATATTTTAGTAGATGAGTGTATCATCCGAGAAAACAATGACAAACTTGTCCATGTATTTCCTAAACACTCCATTCATTAGAAAAATGAAAACAACTAGTGCATTTGATAGCCCAAATAAGACCACCACAAACTTATAATGTCCACATATTGTATTGAATGTTTTCTTTCTTGTATCTTCTTTCTTTATTCTCATTTGATGATAGCCTGACCTCAAGTCAATCTTGGAAAATATTATTGCACCTTTTAGTTGATCAAACAGATCATCAATCCTTGGAACAATATATTTATTCTTTATGGTGACCTTATTCAGTTGTCTAAAATCAATGCATAGTATTAAGGCTCCATCCTTATTTTTCACAAAGAGCATTGTGACACCCCAAGGTGACACACTTGGGTGTATATACCCCTTCTTTAGAAATTATTCAAGTTTCATATACAACTCATTCAACTTTGGTGTTCCTATCCTAAGGAGTCTTGGAAACTGTGGTAGCTCCTGGCACCAAATCAATGGAGAAATCAATGTATCTCTTTAGTGGAAACCCTGGAATTTCAAGACCAGATGGTCTTAAAAACTTGGAATTTTATCTTTGGCTTCCTCTTCCATGCGGGCTGCAAAACACTAACATCCCTTCATGAAACTCTTCTTCAATTGCATGGATGAAATATCTCTAATTGCTATAGTCCTTGGTATACCTTGAATCTTCCCTTGTTTCCCTTCCTCATCAAGATAGGTGATTTTATTTTTGTAGCATTCTAGGATAGCATGGTGTTTGTCCAACCAATCCATACCACTCAAACAGTCATATGAAGCTATTGGTATTATGTTCAAATATGGTTTTTTGCGTAGTTCATTCATGTCTATTGGACAATCTTTAACCATTTCATTGATTCTTCTCTTAGCCTTTGTGGCTAGCTGAACCAACCAAGATTTCCCATGCTTACTTATTTGTGAGTGAAATATTTCAAAAAGGTTAGGATCTATGTAACCATGGCTATCTCCAGAATCAATTAAATTTTTTATGGGATGGTTATCAATCTTACCTTCTACTTCAATCATGGAGGATTGGTATTCTTCTTGTTCATTGTCCAAGTCCGCATAAATCCTTTAAATTATTATTCCCATGTATTCAATTGTATAAGCCTCATGAATATTGTGAAAAGTCCTCATCATTTCGTCTTTGTTAGTGAAATCCTTATACAACTAGTCTCCCTCACACCCCCAACATTTTTTGGGTTGCTTCTTTGTCCTTTTCCCAAAATAATGTTCCATCCTGGGCTCATTATGGGATGCTTGTACTTTCTAATATGCTTGAGAGTTGTTCCTATGAAAAAGTGTCTTAAAACCTTTCTTCCTTTGCTCCATCATATCCTTAATCTTTTCATTCCAAGCTTTTTGGAAAGTTGTCCTCCCTCTTCTTTTCTCATAAAGTTGTTTTTCCTTCCTTATGGCCTCCTCCAAATTCTCAGGGTTATCATAATGTATCTCATCACTATAGACATTAAGTATCCCACTCATAAACCTTTGGATTTTAACCTTCTCATCCTTTATGAAAACAACATACTTAAAAAAATTAAAGAATCTCCTCTCATATTCCTCCATTGTAATGCTTCCCAATTTGAGTTCAAGGAAATATTTCATCGTCTTATCATAATAATTCTATGACAAGTATTTCTACTTGAAATATCCCTTGAGTTGTCTCCCCGAGACCTTGTTCTCCTCAAGGTGTTTGTCCTTCTTAAGATAATCCCACCACATGGATGTTTTTCCTTGAAGGTAGTAGGTTGCAATTTTTGTTTCTACATTTGATGTGTAATAATGTAGCTGGAAATGTTTCCTCATTCCCAATATCCAGGATTTAGCCTCTTCTCCCTTTTTATGGTCTCCATCAAAATTCGGTGGCTTGAGTTTCCCGAGTTCACCTTGCAAAATATATGACTTAGGTCTTCTCCTCTTCCTTCTAATAGGGGACACAATTGGGCTTCTCTTTGCTCCTGAATATGCATGAGCCCTTTTAGTCGATTTCCCTGGAAAATGATTATGTCTTCTCACACTCCTTGATTTTATGTCATCCATGTTATCATCCCTTCTGCCATGGGATCTAGATGTTTCCACTTGTATAGCACTAGCTACTTTATTTGAGCTAGAATCCTTGTTGACTTTTCTATGCAACATATTCAAATTATGTTGTATATCCTCCTAATATTTCAACATCCTTTCATTATCTACCCTATAGCTCTGTGCTTCTCTCTGCAAAATTTTCATAGTTTAAGCTAGCTCCACAATCTCCACCTTTCTTCTTCTTCCATTGGATTCAGTATCAACATTTCCCATGTTGACATGTATCCATCCGATCTCATCCTCATGGTTTTAATTCCCTTGTGAATCCTCCATATCTCTACTTCTAGTATAGGAACTAAATCTTCCCTCTTGTACCTATAAACTTACAAGAAAATGTGCATACAACAATTTTTGTTAGAATTAGGGATATTGCAAAATACTTTATTAAATAGGTTACATACCATTCTTCATTTCATTTTATTATGTAATGTCCCTTTCTAAATAGGAGCTCCAGAAGAGGAGGCTTAATGGTCTAAACCACCTCGTTAGACTATAGCCAGGGCCAAAGAGGGGTAAACAGGGTTACTAGAGGTCACTCCAGTCACAGGTGTTATATTCGGAAAGTG
>ML783826.1:290200-302626 GCA_009831015.1 Picea engelmannii | reverse complement strand
TTTTGGTTGAGGTACATGTTGAGTACATGGTTGAGACAAGTAGTTGATGAGTTGGAACATACATGAGGTGTATAGTTGATAATGTTGGTACATATTGATGAGTCATAGTTGATGAGTAGTTGACACATGATTGGTACATACTTTGTACATGGTTGGATGCACTTGTTTATGGTACAGATTGATTACATGTTGTTTGGTACAGGTTGGTGCATGGTTGATGCACTTGTTTATGGTACATGTTGATTACAGGTTGAGGTACAGGTTGATGCATGGTTCATATTTATTGGTACATGTTTAAAATGGTATATCTCACAGTGATAGTGTGACAGTGGTTCCATCATTCTACTTCTACTTCAGGGCAGTTGGACGGGGCAAGGACATGTGGTTGTAGACTCCTTCTGGTTGTAGTCAGAGAAAATAGGGCGTTGTAGCCTCCTTCTGGTTATAGCTAGAAAATTGGGGAGTTGGAGCTTCCCTCAGGTTGTAGCTTGAGAAACTAGGAGGTTGGAGCCTCCTTCCAGTTGTAGCTGGAAAACAAAGGAAGTGGGTGCTTCCAATGAATGCAATTCTTCAAGACATATAAGAAAAAATATTCTGTGGTTTTCTCCTGATTTGGATTTCCACGTAAAACACTGGTGTACTATGTATGTGTGTGATTGTTTATTTCTTACTACTCATTATTCAATGATAATTCTACATTGATATAAGATTTGAAGAAAAAGGATTATAATTATGTTATTATTGATTGACCCCCCCTCCCTCAGTAATCCAACAGTATGAATCTACAATAATGTTAAATGAGAGAGAAATAATTGCAAAGGGCCACAAAGGATGTCAAGTGTCTGTATAACAACATGGGTTGTTATAAAGGTGATGGAACCTCCACGGGCAACATGGAAACCCTGAACAAATTATAAAAAAAATTGTAGACCAATGGATGTAGTGAATCCATGTAAGGATGCTCCTGCAATGGTGAATGAAGGTCCAAGGGAAGAAACCCCCTATAATTCATATGGACCAACTGTGATGCTTACACGGGCGCTACAACTCGACTCTGAGAGTGCCAAAAGGAGGTTGGATATTGCTACAAATATTTAAACCTAAAATATGCTTCAAACCATAAGTCCCATGGAGTGGTTACCCGCTCTGATACCAATAATCCAAATCTTGAGGGATAATATCTGGAATTCTTAAATTCCAAGGGAAGAGGAGAGAACACATACAAATATGCCATGAAATTAATCACAAGAACATTGATGAAAATACATGAACTGAATACACCCCATAAATATAAGAAATAGACTCTATCAACTTTGATTAGGATTTACTTTGTCAATAACATATCTATCAATTTCCCTTTTACATAAAAGTATGAATTTATGAATTATACATCCGAACTTAGACTATAAGCCCCCTAAGATTAGGATCACTATTATATTTTGAACATGCCCATGATACATTGATTTTGGATTCCTCTTAATTGCAATAATAATATTGGTCAACCAACTGAAGAAGGCTTTAAAAGAGAAAAAATATAATATATTATACCTCACGAGCCTCAAAAGATTCAAGAGCTCTTAAAATTGTTTTGAAAGAGGGTGGATCTCAATAACACATCTCCTTATATGTATTTGGGAAATATAATGGAGTATGTTGGTGTCCTTATTTCGAGGGAAATTCCCTTCACCTAAAACCAATAGTCCCACTCCCTCAAGCACAATTTGTTGGAAATGTTATGTCATTTGATTTTCTATTTTTTTGCAAACAATACTTGAGAACCATGAATAACTTACAAGGAGAATACCCTTCTTTGTTCATCATTATATCACTGTATCAATTTGGTTGCATCTCAATATTTATTCTTTATTGGTTACATCATGTAGGTTATAATTAGGGATCTCCTCCACTCCCCATTTTTTGTATTCTTTCATCCATGAAACCAAAATCCTTTTAGGCGCAACAATCAATGGTCTTTCCTATGGGTACTTAGTAAATAAAACTTTAAATAAAACTAATTCAAAATGCAACCACTAGGTTTTTCAACTATAAGTTTTTTTTGGAGGAAGTTAACATCATTAACCTGGTGTAATTTCATGTGTTTTTTTCATACGGAGATGCAAAATATGTTCTGTATAGGGGTTCTCTACTCCAAGTTCTATATAGGGGTCCTAAAAAAATGCATGACCATGTATTATACTAAAGAGAGGGGTGAAAATATAATAACACCAAGCCCTTGAACCAAAGACTATATTATTACAATGGCATATGCCTATGTTGGGATGTTAGTGCACTTGTTTGGTTATTTTCATGATTTTTAGGTGTATAAGAGTTTCTTAATGTTTCCATACTAGGGGTAGAAATTAAAAGGAGTATTAAAAATACCATGAAAAAAATGGATACCTAGGATATCCAGTGAAAATAGGGGTTTTTAAAATTGTAAATATGTATTGGGAGGTGGGTTTCAACAAAATGATTTGGGCAATATCTAGTGAAATTAGGGGTATTTTTTAATATCCCACAAATGAATGTTCTATGTCATGATTTCACTAAGTGAATTCCCTTGTGTCCTCTCCATAAGAAAAATATCATTAGTGTAAAGAAGGAGGATACTGAATATACCAACTTGAGTTGGACCGACATAACCTACTTCTTCCAAACAACCCTCTAATTTGTCAATGTATATGTTGAAAAGGGTAGGGAATAGGGAAAAATGTTGCTTAACACTTATATTACAATCAATTTCTTCTGACTGTCCCTTAGTTTTCCTAAACTTGGCGATAACATTCTCGTACAACCTTATCGCAATAGCTCTTAGCTTGAAAGGGAATTTTAGCTCCTATAGCCTATTCGAGAGGTTAGTTCTAGGAACTATGTAAAAATATTTTCCAATATAAATGAGACAACATTGGACATTGGTTTGATTATTGTGACACTCCTCTACAATGATTTTAAGCATAAAAATATGGTCCATAGTTGAATTAGATCCTAAATTAGGCCTGGCCTTCATCTCTTTTCCATGGATTTCTATCCATATGTCGATCTTCTTTTCCAAAATAATTTCATATAACTTGGATAAAATACGTCTAATCATAATGGTCCTATAATTAGAGGGATTAATTTTATCCCCACTTTTAAAAATAGGTACAATGAGGCTTTGAGTATAGGGTTTAGGGAATCCCTGCTTGGTTGCTAAATTGAAGAGTTTGTGGATTGAGGGATGATGATAGACCCTTCAATTTTTAAAATTTCTACTTGGTAGCCTTCAATGTCCTTAGATTTCCCTTTTGTGAACTTCTTAACCCCAAACTCTATGTCCTCTATAGAAAAAAAATTTCCTTTGTAGAAAGGGTTTGAATGTTGTCCACTACATCAAGGGATTCATAAATATTTTTAAGGTAGGAATTTCAATCCCTCAATTGAATCCTATTTTTTTCATTAGTTTTACGAGTTGGAATTTTCCTCCAAAATTTATTAGGATATAACTTATATAAGTATAAAATATTTTCTTGTTTCCTATTTATATATTATCTTTTATTCCTTTTAATTAGGGATTTGTACCTATTTATCTTGTTGAATTTTGAGAACTCATTAGAGCCATCCTTGAAGGATTTTCTAGCAATCTTACATTCTTTATCATACCGAGGGTTGGTCATTCTACATTTATTTGTACACATCACTTTGATACAAAACGTATTAATCAAAGTAGAGAGTGTTGTCTTGAAAATATGACAGAGGTCTTATATTGTCCTTATTTGATAGGGAATTTTATATTTCTCCACTTTGTTTGACTATTGAGACATATTAGACTTTATTATTTGAGGGAATTTGTTTACAAAAGAGCTAGTTATTTGACTAATATTATGATGATGGAACATGAACTTTTAATTACCTAATTGGATTTAAATGATGATTAGTAAATTGTTTTATTTATAATCTTATATGATAACATAGATGGGTTATATATTAATTAATATTATGCAATTAATAGTATTGATTTAAATGATTTGGATAATTGAAAGGAAAATATTAGATACATTAACTTGCATATTCTACTCATGGTTTACCTAATATGATAGGAAACTACAGGGATGGTGTAAATTTTTTATGATCACCTTAACTAATCCTACAAAGTTTCAACTGACTAATATGAAAAATCAAATGGTGAACTCCCATGTGGTGTAGAAACCTCAATTTGTAAGTGACACTACCAATCTTCTCAAATACCTTGAGAAATCCACCTTAAGGAGATTCAAGCTACTTATTGATATTTTCAAGTTGGATCTTAATACCTCCTTCCTTTATTTCTATTATATGAAAAATGTGCATAATTGACTAATAGTTTTGTTTAATATGATATTAGAATCTATCTTAACAAACTTCTTAAGTTTTCTAGTGATTTTTCAAAACCATCTAATCCTATTGGTCATTATTGATTATGGAATTGTTGGAGAAATTTAAATGATACAATCCATTACATGTCCATTAAATTAATTGGTTGTTACATTGTACACGGGATTTTCATTTATCGCATATCCTCGGGGATGCTTACAATTCTCCGTTGGATAATTATGTTTAATGCTCATTTTTGTTTATTCACTACTACAATAAATTATTGAGCGATAATTTTTTTTTACCTCGAATCACTTTTAACATATATTTCATTGCCTTACATATTTTGGTTGGGATATACTTCTGTTGGCTTGATTCCCATACAAAAGGGGCATGATGTGTGTAACATCCCGCTCTGGCGCACTTAGAAAACTTATTCTTTGAGGACACTTGCTCGCAAGTGATCTGGATTTTTATAATGATAAAACATTTATCCTTGATGATGATGCGTTATGATAGATGACATGATGTTTTACTTATTTAACATAAACAGGTGCTATTGAATCAGTTTATTTGAGTGTGTAGGGTTTTTTGACCTAATGGATGTAGAGGCATCGACAAAACCCTTGGACTCCGGATTGAGTCAGGGAATGTGCTATTTGAGTTGTTTTATTTACCATGATATTTATTGATTTGATGATATGTTGTTAACATGTTCTGACATGATGGTTGATGATGCAGGCTGACGATAGCTTGCCGACCAGACTCACATATGGAGTAAAGGGGCCACACACGAGTTCCAGAGAGGTTGAGGTAGAGGTGTGGACAACAACCCTACCACAGCCTACAAACACTCCTGCCGTGGATCGAACTGTAGGTTAACGATTACCTAGTTCGAGAGGATCCACGATGCCGTGAGGGAAGACTGCGACAATCGCTCACGATGATTCTAAGGGGCGCGCAATAAGGCGGGGGCCTTATTACTTAGAGCCCTTAGTCTCCCACAAGTTCACCTGGCAGATTGTTGACTCCAGGGGTTATAGATGTCTACCAATCAGTCAAGTCGACGAGTGGCACCCTTGGAGAACGTGGTGCATCCTGAAGGGAATGTCGCGCAAAAGAAACACAAGTTGGTGAGTGGCACCCTTGGAGCACGTGGTGCATCCTGAAGGGCACGTCGCGCAACAGAGGAAAACAAGGCGAGTGGCACCCTTGGAGCACGTAGTGCATCCTGAAGGGCACATCGCACGGATGTTGATGATGAGACAAACCTAGATGACCCTAAAAACCTTAAACGCCTGAAGAAATTCTTAAAAACACTCCCCTAAGCAACTGTCACCCAGTTCAAAATCTAAACCTAAGCCTAAAAACCTTTCTAAGATAAATTTCGATTAGCCCTAAGAAAAATAAAAATAAAGTTGTAAACTAAAACCCTCTTATGTAATGATTTAGTCTTCTTAAATTTAAGGGGGGGTAAAGTAATGAGGGAGATAAATTAATTGAAACCCATGGTTTTTAAATGATAAAGAAGAAATAAAACTAATTAAAGTGGGGCAGTATAAAAGTTAGGATTTTAAAAATATAATGAAAAGACTATTAAGTGCTTTTATCTTTTTGGGTTTAAAAGAAAAAAAAAGAAAAAAGGAAAGGAATAAATAATAGAAATAAGGAAACTTGTAATAAATGAAACTTAATAAAGGAAAGTGGGGGACATAGGGTAAAAAGAAAAAAGGAATCAACAATTAATAACTTTCTATAATGAACTGAAATAACAACTTCCTTTAGGGAAAGTTATTAAAAGCATGTGAGGGGATCTAGGAACCCTAGGAGTAATTTTAGGAGCGACTAGGGGGGTGAGGGAAATGAGTATTTTTATATTTTTAAAGTAAATAATTTTGGAGAAAGGTGGGGGGGGATGAGTGACACTTGGACGACAGAGAAATTTTTGAGGATTGTCATTAAAAATTAAATTAATAATGATTTAGGGAAAGTAGGTGGGTCTCAAATTTCTATAAAAGAAGGAGAAAAGGAGGAAGAAGGGGGAACGGTTAGCGTAACGTTACGCTGCCGGATTGTGGCTTGACTGATTGCTTGTGAGGATTTGGGAATTTCTCAGCTGTATTGGAGTGGTAGCTCAACCTTTGAGGCGAGCTGAGAAGCTAGTCTTATATCTGGATCTTGTGTGGCCCCTTTGCGGCTCGAGGGGCTAAGGGGGAAGCAGAGTACCCCTAGTGATTGGCTGGGAGGTACCGGTGAGATTTCTACGGTTGGCGAGAAGGAGCGGCGCGGAGCAGGATCGGCACAGAGCGCGGGGTCATCATTCGAGGCGGGAGTTACGACAACGGTATGGTCTTTTATTTGGTAGAGTAGAATGCGTACTATTTACTCCAGCAATTATAACTGTAACTGTTTTAAAAAGGAACATTAATGGCACCACCTTCCCTTTCGCTGTGCGCTTTTACCTTGTTAATTATCCTTCACGCCTTGGCTGATAAAATCTTTGTGGGATTTTCAATAACCCTTTTTGTTGATGCGCTCTCCTGCTATGCTTCTCGTTTTTATAATTGACTGTGTTTTTATGCCTGGAGTTGGATGAGGAGTACAAATGAATTCGGCATGATTTATCTCATTTTTCCTTCAGGTTTATATCTGCTAGACTTTTCTGTGTAATTCCTTCTTAACTGTGTTTAATTACCCTGAAATATATTTGATGACAAGGTTCTTATCTCTGTGTTTTTATATCGGCTTAAGATAAATTATGATTCTCAGCGTTCCCTGAAGTATTAAACTTAGCGGACTAAATCTTGATCGGTTTATATCTGCTGGATGTTATAACATGTTATATGGACTCTAAGGGAAAAAGTTTTAAGGATACTTCGTTCCTTGAACAAAAACAACAACCAGGAATTCACTAAAGTTGTAATTCGGTTACCATGTAGGAAGTGAGAGGTGTCATTTCGACTGTGCTCACGGTGGCACACGATCGGATTTATTTGATGTAGTGGTTCAGACCACTCACGATTGTGCATCAACATAAGCCTATAATAGGCCATGCAATCTATAGGGAGAAACCATCAGAATTGACTAAAATTTAGCAACGTAATCGCTGAGAGAGAGTTTGGAAGAATTTATAATGTTTGAATGTGCTTAAGGATAAGAGTGGCGATGTTATTATATCTTGAAAATATTAAAATGATCGAGTACAAAACCCCACCATAACCCTCACTGGTATTTGAAAATATTGCCTAATATTTCATCCATCTTAATTCAGTGTGCAAAGACAACTGGGCATGTCATGCATGGACATAGAATTCTCTAAGGAGTAAAAAGAATCTATAGGTAAACACTATCAACATTTTTTTTCATTAAGGTTATGACTAAACTACTCAGCAAATTTTGGGGCAAACTCATGAATTACAATGGCGGGGTTAATAATGCTCTGGCAAATGGTGTTAGGTAGGGTTGTAGGGCCTCTTTCGCTGCACCTTAACCGCCTCTGTCTTGGATGCATTTACCCTCGCCCAACCATAGATCGCACCCCTGCAATGCATTTGCGTGGTGGGATAATTCTCGGACCTGCGTCCTTCACCCCTCCCCCTGCGCGCATCAGGCTTTGGGATTGCGTTATGACTGTGTTTGTTTAATGGCATTTGATTATGACTGTGCTTTTTATAATGGATTATATTTATGACTGTGTTGATGGCCCACTACTGTTACAAAGGAGTTGACTGCTACTGTCCGATTTCAATCGGATTCCCTTAGAACGAATTCGGCCCTTCCTTCACGCTATCAACGTTGAATTAACCTTGCGCATGTGTTTTTCCAGACTGGGTGAACCCCTTGAGTGCGGGCATTCGGTTTTTATTTTCTCTGTCTGTTTCTTAATGGAGCGTTGGTTTAGCGTTGAGTTTTAAAAAAAAAGGGAAACAATTAAACCTGTCACCCATGCATTCACCTTCCCCACACTTTTATTGACTGTTGCCTTGCCAGTCGCCCTGACACCTGTTGCGCTGCCTCTGATTTAGCAAATCTGGTTGCGCTCTCGGCGGGATTGGTCTAGATAATGGTGCTATGTTTTAATTTTATTGAAGGTGAATTCAATGATACATCTGCTGAATCGGGAAGGGTAATATTTTTTCTTTTAAATTAAGGAATGTTAGTTTCACCGTTAATGTATAATTATGAGGTGATTTATATATTGTCATTTTAAATGTGGCTATTTTTAATTATTGGCATTTTTAATTATGGTTAAATTGGGTCCTTTCTAATTTTTGTTATTTTTAAATATGATCAATTTAAATATTGTTGTTGCTACATATGTCGATTTCAAATATGATGTCATGAGGCTATTTTTAAATATGAGGTTATATATATAAATAGGATGATGAATTGTATATATTGACAATGAGTTTTGCCTTTAAAATTCTGTCATGGAAAATATATCGCTATTTATATATTTTCTTTTTAAATGGATACCTTTAAATATGACTTTTAGAATATGGTCATCTTTATACATGGACAGCTTATAATCGGGATGTCACATTGTTATTTTTTTAATTGACTTTAATTATAATATGAGGGTACCTTTATATGTTGACAATGAGTATTGTCTTTTAAGCTTTGTCATTTTAAAAGAAATGTATCTCTATTTTATATACTGTCCTTCTAAAAGTCGATATCTTTATATGTGACATTTTTAAATATGGGCATTTTTACCATGGACATTTTTTAACCATGATGTCTCATTTTTGTTTTATTAAGACGTCGGTTATAATTATGAGGTTATCCTTGTATATTGACCTTAGTGTAAGGGTATTGTCGCCACATAGTATAGAGTGTAGTTGGGTAGATAACTTACAAGAAGGAATGGCGTAGTTATTACTGCTTTATTGAAGAATTTATGATCTTAAATGATGTCGAATTGTGAGATCCTCATGTTTATCTGAATTTTTCTATCTAGTAAGGTCATTGTAAATCTTATGGTTGTAGCATATAAGAGGGTTTGTAATTGTAAACCATGGCCCGGATTGTGATACGAATATAAGGGGTTTAATATTTCATGACCGTGTTATTGTGACTTTTTATCATTATTAATAAACTTTTACGGTATAATAACCTTGATTAAGTACAATAGGATTTTTGAGTCTGTAATGAGGGTGTTGTTCCTTGTAGACACCTCCATGTAACCTTAGTATATATGTCTGTGTGTGTGATTTTTCTATGTAAAGAATCCAGTGTCGTATCAAGAGTCACAGGATGTTTAAAGGCACAGTTTCCACTATTGCGACTCCCTAAAAGATTTATTAGTTTCTGCCTGAGCAGTCGGCCAGGAGCCTGTCTAATCTTCTTTCGAGAAGACATAAGACTAAAATCCCTGCTTTTCTGTGCAGAAATAGTAAACTCTACTACTATGGATTCTTCCCTCTGTGTTAGTACTATGCATAACCCAGTGTGTCGTTAAATGGTTGCGTCGTGAGTCTTATGTCTACAGTGGTAGACATTGATTGATGTTGGTAGATTTAGCATTTTTAGTGTTGGTATTGATTGTGTCAGGCGGGATGTAGACACCTCCATGTTCCTTAGAACAGTCGCCAGCCCTGAGACCTTAAATGGTTAAAATCGATGGGAACATGGGCTTGAGCATTTCTTATGTGTCTTGGAGGTCCTAACCATTGCAGGGTAGGATGGATGGGTAGTCAGTTTGACTTATTTCTAAGTGATCGTCATTGATGCATGCAGTTTCCTGGCGTACGTCGTATGTCGTCTTGATGTGTTCGTCTTGCTTGCGCCTTGTTGGTTGTCGGGTGGTGACGTAGAGTCAAGTGTGTATGTTCCTTCTTCACACACGCACACACCTTAAACATTTAAACACAAAAAAAATAATTTTGCACCTGTTATCATAATTGTGGTTGTAACGAGGGTCGTTACATATGGTATCAGAGTCGGTTCGACCCGCGACTTGGGATTCGCTACGGATTTCATTGACATGATTATATTTGATTATTTTGTTGCTTATTGAGTTGATTGTGTGTGTGCAGGTAATCATGGTTAGAGGACGTCGCGGAGGCAGACGACGGGGTGCTAGGGGAGGAGGCGTGACGCCTCTAGCAGCATCCATGCCTGAGGGGTCTAACCCCCAGGGAGGCGAGCAGGTTCTCGGACAGGAGCAAATAGCGGTTGGTCATGTGATTGGGATGATGAGATCCTTTCAGTGCATGTCTGAGGCTCTGATCAGTCGATTGGACAGAGATGAGGCCAGGGCACCGGCACCCATAGGGGTTTCGCCGCGTGCACCGGCCGTTACAGGTAGCATTCACCGAGAACTCGAGAAGGTGAAATTTCTCGAGTTCTTCGGTGCCCCGGACGGTGCAGACACCGAGGCATGGTTGGAGAATATGATGATCTGCTTCACACCTCGCGATTATACCTCACACATGAAGGTCCGCATGGCGTTCTTTCAACTAAAGGGGAGCGCTCTTCTATGGTGAAAGACGCTCCTGCCACAACTAAACATGGCCATGGAAGACGTGTCATGGGAACTGTTCGAGGAACGGTTCTGAGAGAGGTACCTTTCAGAGGAATTCATTGAGTGTCAGCTCAATGAGTTCAATGCATTACGACAGGGAGGTCGTACGGTGCCCGAGTACGAGGCACATTTTATGGAGCTGCTCCGGTATGCTCTGCACCTTAACACAGAGAAGCTCAAGGTCAACCGGTTCATGTTTGGCCTTAATGACAGCCTTCTTGCAAAGGTTAGAATCTTGATGCCTCAAACCTTCCATGACGTTGTCCAAAAGGCCCTCATAGCAGAGGAGGAGCTTATCAGCGGGGGTCAAACCAGGACTCCATCGAGACCAGCAAGGCAGGGTTCATCTGGTACGCCGAAGCAGCAGACACCAGTGAGACATACGCCGGGGTATCGTGGCTTCTAGAGGGGATCCACTTTTTCTACACCACAACGATCGTCGCCTCAGCAGCGGACACCTTATCGAGGACCACAGCACCAGCAACAGTGTCGCCTGTAGCAGCAGCAGTTTAGGCCTGTTCAGCAGAACAGACCAGGGTTTCAGGCCGGTGGGCAGTCATCCTTTACTTCGGGTACTAGGACTACTGGGTCGAAGAAGGGGTGTTGGACGTGTGGGGAGCCACACTACCAACGCGATTGTCCTATGGAGAGGACCAGAGCATCCAGATCAGCCAGACCCACTACAGTGGAAGATATGGGCAAGGCCCATCGGATTCACGTAGCGGTGAATAACCACTAGGCAAAGCACCAATCTACTGTGCTTGAGACGACAGGTATCGTCGCTGACTAGACCCTTAGTATTTTGATAGACCCTGGTGCTACGGAGAGTTTCATTTCTGGTGCAACGCTAAAAAGGATTAAGGTAAAGGCAGTCGAACAGGACGAGTTTAGCTTCGTGGAGATGGCTTCGGGAGCCAAACAGAAGGTTGGAGGAAAGGTTACGGGCTGTGCCCTTAACCTGGGAGATTTTCTCATGAGGGTCAACGTGTACGTCACGATCTTAGGATCTTATGACGTCGTGATTGGTATGGATTGGTTGGAATCGCATGAGGCGATACTCAACTGTAAGACAAAACGGTTGAGCTTGGTAGATGATGAAGGACAGAGATGTGTGATTGTGGGACGGAACCAGGGAGTATCCCTGAGGTTCGTCTCTTCCTTACAGTTACGGAAGAGTATGTGCAAGGGGTGAAAGATGTATGCGATGCTTGCGCTAAATGAAAACGGAGTAGTGGAAGGTCTAGAACACCTCCCGGCGGTGAAGGAGTTTGCGGACGTGTTTCCAGAGGAGTTACCTGGGATGCCGCCAAAGAGAGAATTGGAGTTTACCATAGACCTGAAACCGATGACTGAACCGATAGCGAGAACGCCTTATCGGATGTCGACCCCAGAGTTGCAAGAGCTGAAAATGCAACTGAAGGATTTGTTAGACCTGGGACTGATATGCCCTAGTGTGTCACCGTGGGGTGCACCAGTTATTTTTATTCGGAAGAAGGATGGATCGTGGAGGCTTTGCATTGACTACCGTCAACTGAACAAGGCTACGATCAAGAATCAGTATCCCTTACCAA
>ML783826.1:246772-258478 GCA_009831015.1 Picea engelmannii | reverse complement strand
AGAGAGAGAGAGAGAGAGAGAGAGAGAGAGATTTATACTTAGTTATGATATCCCTACTTAGGTAATAATTATTAATCATTATTATTTGTTTTATTAGTTTATTAATTTATTTGATTTTACTTTTGTTTTATATTTTTGTTTAGCTCTAAAGTTAGGGTTTACAGATAGCTGACTTGGTTAAAATTTATAATTTAATAATTGTCCTGCATCTAAAGTATTAATTGACGAAGATCATCAAGCTTTCATTTGATGATTAGTCCTGATGATGAATCTCGATCCAGATTTGAAACGTTGATGACAAAAATGACTCCAACTGTCAATTATCCAGATAACACCTAATGAACATTGTTGAATAAATTAAAGGAATATACATTGTGGTTAAAAGGATTAATAAGTGGTATAAATTGTTCATTATTGATTCACCCCTCCTCTTAGTAATCCAACAATTGGTATCAGAGTAGGTTCCTTCAAGAAATAGTTTAACCACAAGAAGGAGATCATGGAATTTACTGAGAATGGAGTACCAACGTTTGATGGTGAGAGTGGTCTAAATATGACATGTGGAGCATAAGAACAAGAACCCTTTTAGAGGCACATGGATATGATATTTGGTATTCAGTTGTGATGGGATATAATGCTACAAATAAAGCAAAGACTACAACCAAGAAGGAATTGAACAAGAATAACAAAATTGCAATGGACTTCATTTTGGAAGGATTATATGATTAAGTTAAGGAAAAGGTGGGTAAATGTTCATTAGCTAAAGAAATTTGGGATAAATTACATGATATATATTCTTCACCCATCATAGATTTAGATAATTCCAAATAAGATGTAGGTACAAAACATGAAGAAAGATGTTCATCATGTCAGACAGATTCAAAAGAATAAGAGTATGTAATCAACAAAAATATGTTGTTTTTCTTTAATTGTGAAAAACATGGACATCTTGAAATTGAGTGCCCTGAAGGTAATGAGACAGAAAATTTAATTGAAATAGAAGACAATTATGAAGAAGAACTGATCACTTCTTTAGATGAACTAAAGAAAGAAAGAGAAGAAAACAAGTCACTCAAGAAAGAATTGATGAAGAAAAAGGAAAGTGTTCAAGGTCCCTAAGAAGCTCAATAGATCACCAAGAATTTAAGAGCTTAGCTAAAAGAGGCGGAAAGAATTGAAGAAACTATAGAATATCAAAAGCAGTGTTTAAAAGCCAACATAGAAGCACAAAAAGAAGAAGCATAAAAGAGAGAAAAGATACTGATAGATAATCTCAAGGAAAGAACCAATGACTTAAACCAACTTGAGGAAGTGTTTGGTCAAGAAGAGAGAAGACTTGAAGAAGAAATAATTACATTGGAAATCCAACTTGAAGAATCAAAGAGAACAAAAGAAGTCATGAAGTCTCATATAATGAAGAAAGAAGAAGAGGTGGAGAAGCTTGAAGTATAAGTTGTCACAATAAGATTCAAAGTCATCAAGCTGAACAAGAACATTGAAGAGACACAAACATCCACATCAGCAGTAGAGAATGAAGAGAAGCATTGTAGGTTTCTAGAAAAGAAGAATGAAGAAGATGGAAAGAGTGTAGTATTCCATATATAAAATAGTATGCATAATAGAAATATTTTAGCTAGAAATGGAAGAACAATAATGATATAACCAGAACAATACCAGAATAATACCAGAATAACACCAGAAAGAGCATCTTGATTAATGATAAAAATGTTCACTTGCCTCTTTGAGGAGGAAACCTCCAGCAAACCAGAGCTCTATTACAATAATATCCAAGAAAAGATATATCATACCCTATACTCCTATTTATACTCAATCTATCTATCCAAAAGAATAATCTATAGGAAGATCCTTCTAGAAGTGGAAGCTTCTATTAGGTCTTCTTACATTTGACTTATTCTTTCTCATTTCTAGGACTTATTAATATCGGGCATTTATTATATGGAATTATATTATTGTACCTACGTGAGGGGTTAGGAATATTAGGTCCCTAACATGCCCTCGCACTTGAATAAAATCCTTGTCCTTAAGGGTTCAGTTGAGGAAATTGTTGTAGAATGGTGGTTGGCTCTCAAGTAGCATCTTCTAGAGTTGTATATTTCTATTGGAATAACACTTCCTTGATGGTGCACTGACAGAAAGGAAACATGAAAAACATGATGGAGCTTCGACTAACTGGATAGATCTAACTGATAGGCCATCGATCCCACATGCTTGAGCACTATATAAGGACCATAAAATTTGGGCGCAAGTTTCTGATAGTGTTCAACTTTGTGTGAAGTCTACTTATAAGGTTATAGTCGAAAAAACACTTGGTCCCCTTCAACAAAATGGCATTTGGAATTACCTTGATATGCTTGTTGCTTCATGTGATTTTGATCCATGACCAAAATTTCTTTGAGGGCACGAAGAACATCCTCTCGGACAACAATTTGTTTTTCAACCACATAAACCTTCAAGACACTTGGAATATAGGAGACAATTGATGGGGTATTTTGGCCATAGACTGCTTCAAAAGGAGTCATGCAAGTAGTTGTATGGTAAGATGTGGTGTACTACCATTCAGCTAGGGGTAACCATTGATCCCATTAATTTTGCCTCTCAAATACAAAACACCTCAGATATGTTTCCAAACACTTGTTGACAACTTCAGTCTGGCCATCCGTCTAGGGGTGATAGGTAGTGTTGAGATGCAATTGGGTGCCTTGTATCTTGAAAAATTATTGCCAAAAGTTGTTGGTGAAAGTGGGGTCTCTGTAAGAGACAATAGAATTAGGCATGCCATGAAGCTTGAAGATATAATCCATGAATATTTGAGCCACTATGGTGGCTGTGAATGGGTGTTGAAGAGAACCAAAATGAGCATATTTAGAGATATGATCTATGACCACCATGATGACTAACTTATTTTCCGATTTATGTAAGCCTACAATGAAATCGATAGAAATATCTCGTCAAATAGCAGGGGGAATAAGAAGCGGTTGGAGGGTGCCCGAAGCTTTGATAGTTTCTCCCTTGTTGTGTTGACATACCTCACATTCAACCACAAAGGTGCGGATGTATTGTTTCATACCCTCCCATAAAAAATAGCGTTTGACCCGTTCATAGGTTTTGATAAACCCTGAATGCCCGACTATGGGTGAGGCATGAAGTTTAGAATGAACTGTGGATTTAACTTGTGATTGCTTTCATAGATACAAATTGACTTTGTAGTGAATCTCTTTATTGTGCCAAGAGTACCCTCGAGAAACTGAATAATTATGTTGGAATTGGTGGAGCATGATAGAAATTTTGGGGTCTTGTAGCCATTCCTAATGAACATCTTGGAGCCAATTTGGTAAAATGAAGGAGAAGGAGAAAAGGGACCCGTCTTCTTCATATTTTCGGTAAAGAGAATCAAACACTGCATTTTCCTTTCCCATATTGTAAATGATCTAATAATCATAGCCAAATATCTTGGTCACCCATTTTTGTTGTGTCGAGGATGAAATTTGTTGTTTCAAGAAAGACTTGAGACTCTTATGATCAGTTTTCATTTAGAATCACCGACCCAAAAAATAATGACGCTAGAGATCCACAACATGTAGAATAGCTAACATTTTCTTTTCATAAATGGATTGGCCCAAATGTCTCTCTGAATTGTTTTTTCTAGTGAAGGACAAAGGCCTTCCATCCTCTACATGAGGAGGGCTCCAATTCCTTTTCCGGAAGCATCACATTCCAATATGAATGTCTTTGTGAAGTATGGAAGGGATAGGATAGTGGTTGAGCACATAACATCTTTCAAGGATTGGAAGACATTAAATCCACAGTTGAAGTCCAAGTGAAAACATTCTTTTTAAAGAGAGAATTGAGAGGAGCTGTAATTTTTCCATAATTCTGAACAAACTTAACATAATATCCCGTTAAACCCAGAAAACCATGCAATCTCTTAAGAGTTTTAGGGCTAGGCCAATCTTGCATAGATTCAATTTTCTTAGGATCCACTCGAGCACCATCCTTGCTGACAATATGACCCAGGTATTCCACTTTTGAGGCACCAAAAGCACGTTTATATCGTTTGAGGAAAATTTGGTGCTTAGAGAGTATATGGAGTACTTGATTCACATGGGAGAGATGGGATGGCCAAGTTTTACTATAGATGAGAATATCATCAAAGAAAAATAAGACAAAATGACATAGAAAATGACAGAAGACATGATTCATAAGACTTTGGAAAGTGGAAGGAGCATTATACAATCCAAAGGGCATTACCAACAATTCATAATGACCCTCATGAGTGCGAAATGCAGTCTTGGGAATGTATTCTTCTTTCATACAAATTTGATGGTATCCAGAACATAGATCCAATTTGGTGAAGTACTAAGAACCACTCAATTCATCCAAGAGGTCATCAATGGAAGTAATGGGGAATTTGTTTTTGATTGTGAGTTTGTTGAGGGCGTGGAAATAAGGACACATGCACAAAGTACCTTATTTATTGAGTACCATGACCATAGGGGAAGAATAAGGGGTAGTATAGGGATAGATAACACTTGCTTCTAGCAATTCATGAACAATTTTCTCAATTTAATCATTCTTTGAAAATGGATGAAAATAAGGAGAACATTGTGAGGAAGACTTCTCGGTATGAGAAGGATGGAATGATCATGGAATCCATGAGAAGAGGGAAGTTCTTTGGGAGTGGTAAAAACAAATTGGTGGAGGGAGAGGATACATTAGATGTCGAGGTGCATAGAATGTGTCTCAACAACATGAATGGAGTGGAGTTGGGCTATAATTCCCAAATGAATTTTTTTAGGAGCTTTTCTGTAACGTCCCCAGCCACCAACAGGTTAGGAAATGCCACTTCTGAACGTATCTCTTTTCTCTGATACCAATTCATGACATACTCGACCTTAAAAACAACAGGCCATGCCATGCCTCTGAATAAATTACATGCTCTCATACCATATATATTTATAGACATATCTAATTAATGAAATTTAAAATTTTATAGCACTCTGTTCATACACTTATTCATGCAGAAACAACATTAAACATACAGACAATATATGTAGACAATTCTAATAACATTATAACTTGATTTAAAGATACACATCATATACAAAACACATATTTGGTACTTATCTTTTAATATATGACCACCAACTACATGCATACCTTCCACGAACCTCCCAGCCTTAGACCACACTGCTCATCATGCTCAACAATGGGTCCCTCAGAATTCTCAGAGCACTATAGCTGTCATTGGGCTCCCTCTGGGGAAATCACTTCCCCAACAACCTCTCTCACCTGGAGAGAGCTGCTTACAGGCCTGACAACTTTCTTCTTCAGTCCACGGGCCTGACAACCCGCCTCTTCAAACTAGCTCCTAAGTCAATTCGAGTAAGGGTGATGGCAACGAAAAGGCTCAGTATAGAACAAATGATGGTAGAAATCCACACTTAGTCAAGGAACTGCATTGGAAACAACAAAAAACCGTTAAGGCACAATACAGTCTCATGAAAAGTACAGGTGTGTTGTGCTTCATAGGAAAAGTACGGGATAAATCAAAGTGCCTGCAGGTTCCATAGGTGCATGAATGATGTAGAGGTCGACGATGAAGTCCATGGCTTAATGCATGAATCAATGGTGGAATAGGGAAACATGAAAGACCTCCAAAGAATGGTGAGCCAACCCCCAAACGAGCTTACTTCCCCACTTAAAATTGCATGAGCCTAGGTTGACACATGTCCTCCTAAAGTTGCATGAGCTCCACTTAACATGCACTCCCTTTCCCCAAGAACTTAGGAAAACACAGGTTATGTCAGCCTTAGACTTTAGGAAATAATAATATAATATTATTCCTTTAGAGGTAAGCTCGTTATTTTAGCCCCAATTCATAGACACTTAGCCCCTTCCCTTACCCTACCTATTGGGGCTTATTCCCCCATAACTCTTTCGTCTTGGTTGGTCTACACACAACAATGTAATTTTATTAATGATGTAAGTATTTACATATACAAAATTAGGCTCATTGGCCTTAGCATCTGGGCTCTCCAGCCTAATAAACACATAAGTATTCCATATTATAAATACTTGGCTCACCAGATTATAACATAATTATAATTCAACATGGGCTTGACCTTGGGGTGTTACAATCCCCTCCCCTTATTTTTGCATTGTCCTCAGTGCGACTTATTTATAGAACAACAAAATGATTTCCAAAATCTTCAAAAAGATGTGGGTACTCTTCCTGCATAGCATATTCATGCTCCCATGTTGTGTCCTCATGACCGTACCAGGTCCAATAGACTTTTGCAAGTCCTATAGCTCGATTCCATAGATGCTTGCTTTTCCGGTCCAGTATGTGCATCAGATGCACTTGAAAAGCACTTTCTTTCTCCACCTGAATCACATTCCAATAAATAACATGATTATCATCGGGTATATATTTCTTAACCAATGAGACATACAATACATTATATATATACATAGATGCAGGAAATGCAAGCATATATTCTACTAGACCAATCCTCTCTAGGATTTCAAATGGCCCACAATAGCGAGCTGGCAACTTTGAACAATTTCCCAACTTCAGGGAGCTTCTGCTAGCCTTCACTTTCAAGAATACATGATCCCCTACTTTAAATTCCTTGTGAATTATGTTTTGATCAGCATATATTTTTTTTCTATCTTGGGCAACCTTCAAATTCTTCTTAATCTTCATCATTTTCTCTTCCATTTCCTTGAGAAAATCTGGCGCAACCACTACCCTATCAATTGCGTTGTCCCACCTTACTGGGGTGTTGCACTTTCTGCCATAAAGTGCTTCAAATAGGCTCATCTTCAGTGATGCTTGATACCCATTTTTGTAGGAACATTATATCAAGTGTAGATAATCTTCCCATTTAGATGGTTTTTCCATCACATACATCCTTAGCATATCCTATATCACTTGGTTTACCCTTTCTATTTTCCCATCAGACCCAGGATGATAGGTTGTGTTGAAGTTTAGATTTGTTCTGAACCCTTGGAATAACCCCTTCCAAACATTTGATGTAAACTTTGAGTCTCTGTCAAACACAATTGTCTTGGATATTTCATGGAAGCATGCTACCTCCCTCATATAAATATCAACAACATTGGTTACCTTGTGAGTGACCTTCATAGGAATGAAATGGGTTGCTTTAGTAAGCTTGTGCACCACCACCATGATTGCATCATGTTGCTTGATTGTTTTGGACAATCCTGTGATGAAGTCCATTGTTACAACTTCCCATTTCCACTCAGGAATGGATAATGGCTGCAGTAACCTAGCTAGGTGTCTATGCTCAGCCTTGACCCTTTGACATTCCAAACATTTAGCTATGTATTCAACAATATCTCTCTTCATTCCTGGCCAATAATATTGGCTCTTGACTGTTGAAACTGTGTTCTGATATCCTGGGTGTCCCACATAAGGTACATTGTGCATTTATTTTACAATCACACTTCTCAATTCAGGAGAATTGGGTACATAAACTCTATTTCTGTACAAGAGAATTCCATCAATTCCCAATTCATAATCTTCAAATTTTTGTTGCATTTTACCTTGTTGCAATTTTGTCACTAATTCCTTGTATTGCAAATCTGATTTTGCAGCCTCCAAAATTATGTCTTTCAAATCTAATCGGTACATGCTAATGGTTGTAGCATTCATTTCATGCACTCTTCTGCTGAGTGAACCAACCACTTTGTTCTCTTTCCCCTTGATATGATTTATATCAAAGTCATATTCACTGAGAAAGTCTAACCATTTTATTTTCCTGACATTTAGAGTTGGCTGATCAAATAAATATTTCAGACCATTATGGTGTGTCCTCATCTCAAACCTTTTTCCCATGAGGTAGTGCCTCCACTTCCTCAAGGCATGCACTATGGATTCCAACTCCAAATCATGAGTGGCATAGTGCATTCCATGCTCCTTCAACTTACTTGATTCATAACATACAACAAACCCATTTTGACTGAGGACTCCAACAAGTCCTTCTTTACATGCATCTGTGCATACAATGAAGTCTTCATTTGGATCTGCAATCCTCAAAATTGGAGCACTAGTTGATAATTGCTTCAATTGATGGAAGCTCATTTCACATTCTGTTGTCCACCGAAACATCTTCCCCTTCCTTTGCAAGGAAGTGATGGGATGAGATATTCTCGAAAACCCTGCAATGAACCTTTTGTAGTAGCCATCTAGACCCATGAAGGATCTGACTTTTGTCACATTCTTAGGTGTTGTCCAACCTTTAATGGCCTCAATCTTTTCAGGGTCCACTGCTATCCCTTCTTCAGATATGATATGCCCAGATAGTGAATTCTATTTTTATAAAATGAGCACTTGCTCAATTTGGCATACAATTGATGCTCTCTTAGAACTTGCAAAACCATCCTCAAATGATGCTCATGCTCTTCTTCTGACTTGGAATATACAAGGATTTCATCCAAAAATACAATGACAAACTTATCCAAATATTCTCGGAAAACACCATTCAATAGGCACATGAAAAAAACTAGTGCATTCGATAACCCAAATGGCACCACTGTAAACTCATAATGCCCATACCTTGTCCTGAAGGAGGTCTTGTTGATGTCTTCCTCTTTAATCCTTACCTGATGATATTCTGACATGAGATATATCTTTGAAAATATCCTTGCATCCTTCAACTGATCGAAGAGATCATCAATCCTTGGTAAGGGATACTTGTTCTTTATATTCACTTTATTCAATTTTCTGAAATCAATGCACAATCTCAATGTCCCATATTTATTCTTCACAAAAAATACTGGGGCACCCCAAGGTGACAAACTTGGGCGTATATACCCCTTCTTCATAAGTTCTTCAAGCTGCATTTGCAACTCCCTCATCTCTGGTGTACTCATTCTGTAAGGAGTATTTGATATTGTAGCTACCCCATGTATCAAATTTATGGAGAAATCAATATCTCTCTTTGGGGGTAGTCCTGGTACCTCCTTGAACACATCTTCAAAATATTCCAGGAATGCATGATCCTCTAGATTTGGCACCTTATCTTTAGGTGTTTCTTCCATATGAGCTGCAAATATTTGACACCCTTTTATGTAGCATTTCTTCAGTTGCATTGCTGAAATTTCTCAGACAACAACTGCCCTGGGAATTCCATGCACTTTCCTTAGGTTCCTTTCCTCATCCAAGCAAGTAAATTCATTTTTATGATAGTCCAGGATAGCGTGATGTTGGTCCAACCAATCCATCCCAATTAGACAGTCATAGGAACCTAAAGGAAAGATGTTCAAATCTTCCCTTGTGCTCAGTCCATTCATGTCCATAAGACATGACTTAACCATTTCATTAACTTTTCTTTTGGCTCCAGTATCCAGCTACACCAACAAAGATTTTCCATGCTTGTTTCTTGGAAAATTAAAACTTTTCACCATATTAGGATCTATTTTACTATGACTATCTCCTGAATCAATTAAAATAGTAATGGTTTGTTTATGAATCATACCTTCCACTTCAATAATATGTGACTAATACTCTTCTTGCTTGTTGTCCAAGGATACATAGATCCTAGGTACACTTATGCCCATGTCCTCCACTGTTTCAACTCATTGTACAATGTGAACAACTCTCACTTTGTCACTTCTGTGAGGACAATCTCTAAACATATGATCTCCTTTACAACCCCAACATTGAATAGGTGGTTTTCTTGGCCTTTGACCACCTACCTCAAACGTTATGGGTTCTCTAGAAGTTGGTTGTCCCTGAGGATTATTTCTGAAAAATGGTGGCTTAGTTCCCTTCTTCCTCTAATCCATCTTGAATTTCTTCTTGTCTTCCCAAGATTTTTGGAAAGTTGGCCTTGGTTTTTGTTGATCATATAGGCATTTAGATATCCTTATGGTCTCCTCCAATGTTTTGGGATCATCATATTGTATTTTGTCACTGATGAATGATGGGAAACCACTCAAATACCTCTGAATATTAATTGTCTCATCCTTGATGAAAGAAACATACTTCAACAATTATAAAAAAATTCTTTCATATTCATCTATTGTCATACTCCCAAGCTTGAGTTCAAAGAATTCTTTCATTTTCTTTTCATAGTATCTCTTAGTAAAGTATTTTTTTTCGAAATACTTCTTGAATTCCCTCCAAGTGACATTTTTCTCTTTAATGTGTTTCACCTACACAATTTGATCCCACCACATGGATTCCTTTGCTTTGATTTGATAGATGGAAATTCTTCCTTCTATATGAGAAGAATAATTATGCAATTGAAAATACTTTCTCATGCCCATCAACCATGTCTTTGCATCTTCATCTTTCTTGTGCTCACCATCAAATGTAGGAGGTTTGATTTTTTTTCATTTCTCCTCGTAGCTCATCCACTCTAGACCTATTATGCTTCTTGACAGGGGATGGACTTGATATTATGTGTGCTCTCTTATTGGAATGCCTCGGGGAGTGAAGGTGATGTCTGCTAACACTTCTTGTTCTTCTTTTCTCATTAGGAGACCCATGACTTCCTGATTTTCTTGAGCCACTCTCCTTATACAATTTATTTTCTATTCTTTCCAGGCTCTGCATCAACTTCATGTTGAATTATTCATGTTTCTCTTTAGATCTCTTAAGCCTTTCATTATCTTCCTCGTGAATTTGCATGTCTTTTTGCAAATTTCTAATGATTTTCATAATGCTCACTTCTTTATCTATTTCTTATCCATGCCCATTGGAGTTTGTTCCTTCAACTTCCAAATGGACATCCATTCCTCTAAATTCATTCTCTGGACTATAAGCGTCATGTGCCTCCTTCATTTCTCTACACCAGGGAGCAATTCAGTTTGGTTCTGTCAATTTTTAACTATGAAAAATGTGCAGTCAACCAAAATTTGCCAGGTTACTTGACTTAATAATTTTCTAGAATAAACCAATCTTATTCAACAAAAGAATATCTGACTCCAATTTCAATGGGTCTTGGTCATTCAATAACCCCTTGGGATTCTATCTCTAAGCCCAACTCTGTTCTGCAAAAAAATTTGAGCACTAGCCCCTTTTTCTTCAGCCCTTGGTCGCATGTGACCATGGTTGTGATCCATTGCTAATGATTTGGGTGCTTATCCGAAGCCTTGAAAATTCAGGGCTCTGGATCTTCAGATATTTCCCTTTTTCGTGCGTCACAACATCACAAAAAAATGAACTATAAAATTCGTGAAGAACAATGGATCTACAGTCCACATTCCTTGCTTCGATCTATGGTGGATAGGAGCTTTGGAACTCGGGGCTTCGACAGTATCCAAAGAACATGACAAAAAATATTCCGGAGTTTCAAATTGGTGAACTCGCAAAGTAGGGTGGATCAACAGTCCACAACTTCCCAACATCTAACAACCAATACTCACTATAGAACTCTAGGCTTCAGGGCTCTGAGACTTCGGAGCTTTGGGGCTTTAGGAATTCATAGCTTCGGGGCTTTGGGACTTTGGAGCTTCAAGGATCCAGGACTTCAAAGCTTCAGGGTTTCAGAATTCAGAGGATTTCATATCTGAAAACCTCAAAACTCTCGCATCATGAATTTCCGAATACTTCCATGTCACACCTGGTGACATCATCACATCACGTTACTTCGGCGCTACAAAATTTTGGGGATTTCTTCCTCCCATTCCATCATGAACCATTTCTTATGGAGT
>ML783826.1:211289-239670 GCA_009831015.1 Picea engelmannii | reverse complement strand
GGGTGGTTTAGACCATTAAGCCTCCTCTTCTGGAGCTCCTATTTGGAAAGGGACATTACAATCCACCATGACCAACAGGGGCACCACCATCCATTCTCGAGAGGAGGGCCACATGGAAAAATATTAAAAGTGGACATGTGGCCCAATCAAATGGGTAACACGTGTCGCGTTCTAACTAGAATTTCAATATTCCAAAGGTTCTTAACTCCTTGAAACGTGGCACACAACCCATGTGTCCACGTCATCCCTGGTGACGTCAGCAAGCCATGTCACTTCAGGACTTTGGGCTTCAACATTTTTTACATTTTCATACTCCAATTCTCCCGAATGTTGAACTCCCAAAATTTCTTACCTTCTTGGGGTCCACATGGTACAATTGTCATCATATAAGAGTGTGACACATGGTCCTATGTGCCAGATTAATTTTGGTCCAACAATGTTGTCAAAAATACCATTCTGACTAACACATGGCAGGACTAAGGAAGTCCACGTCACCCTAGGTGATGTCATCATGCCACGTCACTTCGAGACTTTTGGATTTGGGAGATTTCACCTTAGCACACCCTGTTTCTCCCGAACACTGAATTTTCAAACAAGATGATATTATAACATGCGTCTCCTTTGAAAAATGATCTGTATTATATCCAGACTTTGGGACTTTGGAGCTTCAAGCTTCGGGAGATTTCGCACTAACACACTCCAATTCTCCCGAACGTCGAACTCCTGAACAAGCTATTCTTCAGACACACATCACCTTTTGATGAACTGTCCATATTAACTTTGGACTTCGAGACTTTGGGACTTCGGGATTTTGTGCATCAGTAGATTCCATTTCTCCTAAATGTTGAATTCCTGAACAACATAACCTATCGACACATGTTCTGATCTATCCTTGGTCTAATCCAACAATAAACACTCCCCCCCCTCAGATCTACAACGTATATCCTTTTCAAAACTTTGGAACTTCGGGCTTTGGCCCCTTTTCTCTTATAACCCATAAATTTCACCGAAGTCGCGAAGTCTGAATGACTTGGGGGTTAACCTTCATCGAATTTTCTCCAGATCTGACGATTGTGCATGATCGTCCTTCTCTCGAATAGATCCTCGGCCCAATCACCACGGATGTTGTGGTTTCTTTATCTGTGGCCATTTATTAAACCATTACACCTCTTGTTCTTCTGAACACAGTCCAAGTTTTCTCTCCATGCCCTTCTGCATTCTGTACATAAAAAATCTCTAGACTTTTACTCTGAATTTCTCGTTTGTGGCCCATCCAAGTTTCATGTAGAAACCATGGGCTCTAAACTTGAATTTTGTCCATTTCAACAACAATTATTTTCTGAAACGCTTTCTTCAACTTCCACTAACATGGCCCATCAAGGCTCAGTGTTGAAACCATGGGTCTAATACCAATTTGTAATGTCCCCAACCACTAACAAGTTGGGCAATGCCTCTTATGAACATATCTCTTTGCTATGATACCAATTCGTGACATCCCCGGCCTTAAAACCAATAGGCCAGGCCATGCCTCTAAATAACTTTTATTCTTTGATACCATATATATTTATAGACATATCTATCTAATGCAATTTAAAAAGTTATAACACTCTGTTCATACACTTATTCATGCAGAAACAAAATTAAACATACACAATATATGCAGACATTTCTAATAACATTATAACTTGATTTCAAGATACACATCATACAATGAACAAATATTTGGTACTTATCTTTTAATACGTGACCACTAACTACATGCAGACCTTCAAAGAACCTCCCAGCCTTAGACCACACTTCTTGTCATGCTCAGAAGTGGGTCACCCCCGAGCAGGGACTAAACTCCATCAGGAAAGGGATTCCTAGGCTTGGCAAGGACAATAGGAAAGTTGCACAGATCAACAGGAAGGATTTTCGCCCATGTGCCAACTTACACTAATAGCCTATAACCTCTCATTCCCCACATGCCTGTCCCACCCCAGCAAGTATGCCCCTTCTCTGCTCAACAGTCCTTCAGATGCCCCACTTCCCTTCCAGGGCTTCAGCAACAGGGCGAACATGAATTCTCAGAGCACTATAGTTTTTTTTGGGCTCCCTATGGGAAAATCACTTCCCCAACAACCTCTCTCACCCGGAGAGAGTTTGTTACAGGCTTGAAAACTTGCTTCTTCAATCCACGATCCTAAAAATTCGCCTCTTCAAACCAGCTCCTAAGTCAATTCGAGTAAGGGTGATGGCAACATCAAGGCTCAGTATAGAACATATGATGGTATCCAACCACGCTCAATCAAGTATCTGTGTTGGTAGCAACAACAAATCGTTAAGTCACAGTATGGGCATAGGAAAATTACAGGTGCATTGTGCTTCACAAAAAAAGTATGGGATAGCTCAAAGTGCCTGCAGGTTCCAGAGGTTTGTGAATGATGTAGAGGTCGATGATGAATGCCATGGATCAATGTGTGAATAATTGGTTGAATCGAGAAAGATGGAATACCTCCAGAGAATGACGAGCCAAACCCCAAATGAGATGACTTTCCCACTTAAAATTACATGCGCCTAGGTTGACACATGTCTTCTTGAAGCTACATGAGATCCACTTAACACTTGTTCCCTTTCCCCAGGAACTTAGGAAAACACAGGTTATGTCAACCTTAGCCTTTAGGAAATAATAATATAATAGTATTCCTTTAGAGGTAAGCCCTTTATCTTAGCCCCTATTCCTAGACACTTTTCCCCTTCCCTTACCCTACCTAGTGGAGCTTAGTCCCCCATAACTCTTTCTTCGTGGTCGGTCTACACACAACAATGTAATTTTATTAATTATGTAAGTATTTACATATACAAAGTCAGGCTCATTGGCCTTAGCATCTGGGCTCTCTGGCCTAATAAACACATAAGTCTTCCAGCTTATAAACACTTGGATCACCAGCCTATAACATAATTACAATTTAGCAGGGGCTCGACCTTTGGATGTTACATTTTCCATGCGATGGGAATTGATGATCTCAGAGGAGCCTATTGTGATGCTTTGTAACTTATATTGTTGTCCCTCATATCCATGATAATGGAGTTGGAATTGTATGGTTAAGTCCTTAAGATCCATGAGAATGGGGCCTAGAGTGCGTAACCATTTGGCACCAAGAACAATTTCACAACCACCCATGTCTATAACAAATATATGGGATTTCAGGTGATACTGATCAATTTGGAGTCGCACATTTTCACATCGTCCCCCACATTTCATGGAATGGACATTGACAATCATGATTTGTAAATTATTGACGACACAGATGTAACAATTAACATCTTAGGCAATGCGACGATGAATAAAATTATGGGTGCTACCACTGTCCGCAAGGATGATGAATTTCATATTTTTTCTATAACCAATTAATTTGAGAGTTTGGGGAGCAGAGAATCCAGTGAGGGAATTAAGTGAAATCACTAGGTCAATGTCTGGTGGATCAGAGGGTGGGGTGAGGTCAGATGGCAGTGGTAGTTCCTCCACAGAAGGAACAACAACATTTTCTTCAGAAATATCCTCAGTCACAACTATAAAAAGATTATGTTCCTTACACTTGTGCTCGGGAAAAATATTTGTCATCACAATTATAAAAAAGACCCTTGAGTTGAATTTCAACCATTTTAGCTCTGGTTAATTTATGAATCTTTAGGGGAGTTGCAGGAGGGGCATAATTGGTGGGTTTAGGTCGAAGAGGAAAGGAGGATTTGTGAGTCTGTGAGGATCAAATATGTTGTTCTTCCTTATATCGTTGAGTAGCTTCCAACCACATCTGGGGGTGTGCCATGAGAACATGGGCACTGATTTCATCTTTGAGGCCACTGATAAAGAATTCCCTAAAGAAAGCATCTGACATGCCCTCCATTCTAAAATTCAAGTGCTCAAATGTGGAAATAAAGTATTCCACCATCCCAAATTGCTTTAACTTGGTCAAATGATGTAAATGGTGGGTGTCAGATTCAAAGAGGTCATAAATTTCGGCCATAAACTGTGTCCAAGCAATATACCCTTGGCGTGCCTTTTTTCTCCATTACCACCATTTCCATCATTTCGGATCCAGATATAGGACACCATAATGAATCTTGGCTAAATCATCAGTAATGCTATGCAAAAAGAAATAATGTTCCATTTGGATGATCCATCCCGTGGGATCCGATCCATCAAATTTGTTCACCTGAATTCTGGGAGGGAAAAGGTATCGAGAAAAGTAGGTAGTATGAGGACCTTGGTAATGGGAAGAGTCATGGTCATCCTAATAAGATGGTTGTTCAGAAGAGGAAGGGATCTAGGAATGGCCCATGAAGTGTTCTTTGATGCATTTGAGGTCTTTGATGTAGGAACATTGTTCATGGAGGATCTCAATAGCCGAATTGATTGAGATAAGGTTTCTATTTATATTCTTGATGTCTTTTGTGTTTTGGTGGGTGTCAGCAATCAAGGTATTAAGTTCTTGGGCTCGGTTAGTAGCCATTTGGAAAAAATGGGCAGGAAAATGGTATAGGGGAAACAAAAGGGGGTTGGAGGGGTGGGTGGGACCACTAAGAAGAAGGGTGTCAAATAATAGGTACAGTGTTGAAATTCCCAAATTCTTAACAAGAATAAATGTGTAGTAATTTGGCAACCCTAATGCAGGAGGCACAGTTGTGTAGCAATAGATATTTTATGTTCTATTTTTGTTTCCATCCCAAGGGTTAGGGTATGTAGGGTGTATATAGACAAGGGTTTTCCCTGTGTTATATCTCTTTGATATACGTGTAGGGTCCAACAGTAGTACTCGACCCAATATCTCAGGGCACCAACTAAGGAGGCTAGATCATTCCCTTAGCCATACTACTTGACTACCCACGTACTAGAGAGTATTTTCCTGAGTGTTGTTCTCGGTGGAACTATAGAAATCAGGTGACCGATCAGTTTATCTATGAAGGGATTCAGGAGATCTAGGTTGATACATATACATGTTTTTTCTAATGCGCTACCACTCGAAGGGGTACCAACAAGGGTTACAAGGGTGACCAACATATGTGTGATTAAGTACCACTTGTATTTCCTACGTGTATGACTCCTCAATGGCGGGTTTATGGACATAATGACATATATCTATAGCTTTAAGACACTAGAATACATATCTACCTTGAAAAAAATTAACCCACGATTTTTTGCCAAGGAAAGTGCTCTGACACCACTTGTAGTATTCCAAATATAAAATAGTATGCAAAATGTTGGATTACTGAGAGGGGGGGGGGGTGAATCAGTAATAGCGTAATTATAATCCTTTTTCTTCAAATGTTATATCAATGTAGAATTACTATCCAATAATGAGCAATAATAAATAAACAATAACACACATACACAGTACACCAGTGTTTTACGTGGAAACCCAAATCGGGAGAAAACCACATAATTATTTTTCTTATATGTCTTGAAGAATTACATTCATTGGAAGCACCAACTTACTTTGTTTTCCAACTGCAACTGGAAGGAATCTCTAACCCCCTAGTTTCTCAGACTACAACCTGTGGGAAGCTTCAACTCCCCAATTCTCTGGATACAACCCCCTATGTTCTCTGGCTACAACCGAAAGGTGGCTACAACCACCTGTCCTTGCCCCGTCCAACCACCCTGAAGTAGAAGTAGAATGATGGAACCATTGTCACACTATCACTATGAGATATACCACTTTAAACCTGTACCAATAAATCTAAACCATGCATCAACCATGCATCAACCTGTACCATAAACAAGTGCATCAACCATGCACCAACCTGTAATCAACATGTACCATAAACAAGTGCATCAACCATGCACCAACCTGTACCAAACAACCTGTAATCAACCTGTACCATAAACAAGTGCATCCAACCATGTACCAAGTATGTACCAATCATGTCTCAACTACTCATAAACTATGACTCATAAATATGTACCAACATCATCAACTATACATCTCATGTATGTGCCAACTCATCAACTACTTGTCTCAACCATGTACTCAACATGTACCTCAACCAAAAGCCCTCATCAATTTCATGATCCAAATCTGATTTGTAGCTCTGTAATAGACTTGTTTTATATGATCACATTCCTGCAAACCTTCCTTGACTTTAACAACAAGAGACTAGCATTTTCATCAAACATTTCTTTAGTCTCACATGCCTAGTTTTGGATTAATCAACAACCCTAACTTGAAGTACTCATAACTTTGTACCTGTAATGTTTAAATATATGAAACTTATACAAAATGTTGTTCAGTGTGTTTTATGCAATTCCTCTAGGTTTCACTACTTGGAACCTCTCATAAAAGGAGTTATAGCAAAAATGGCATACCTTGTTGAATTCTGGCTTATTCTAGAGAGCGACCTTGTAGAGCGTGCCCCGCACAGAATATTTGTTAAATTGATCTGAAATTGTTAAAAAACATACTACAAAAAATACCATAGCCAACACATTTGGTTTCACTAAATTTGGATTTTTTATGAATAAGTTATGACGTGTTTACCCGAAACACTTGTTTTTTACTAGTTTCTAGACTAGCCACAAACCCTATTTTCCACGGAGTGTAACTCCAAAAATACAATGACCCACAAGATGAATTGTTTGCCATAGATACTTGGATATGTTTTCTCAATTTCATAGAAATGTCAAGGTTTGAATCATTATATAAAAACAATTATAGCGAAAATGGTGAGATGACCTGTAAATAACATACATTAGAAAGCACCATCAAAAGAATTTATCCTTCCTTGCATTTCGGCCTTATTTTCTTCACCTTCCCTCAAAATTTCAGCTTAGATATACTTGGTTACCTCAGACACCTATATATATTCAATATTCTCAAGTGTGATTAAAATGAGAGAGCATTGCCTCTTATTTATACTCTCCAAGTAGCTTCCTTAAAAACATCTTCTAGGTCACTTGGCCCACTTTTCTTATTTTAGGGTTAACCCACTTCTAATTTCTCCATTAAATTTATTATTTAAATAATTTATTTTGTATTCTCTTTGAATTATTGTACACTCATGACTTCACTTTATTATTTACCTTTTAAAATCCCTTAAACAACTTTGACTACTTTGACCTTTTGGGGATTCTAGATGACATGTGAGGGTCCTCCAACTTTGTAAGGTCATAACTCTCAAACCATGAGGAGTTATGTGATGTTCGACATACCACTAGAAATGGAATGACATGTAGTATCCATATAAAATAGTATTATCTGAAAATATATCATAACTCATATTGTTACCCATCAAACGAACTTGGGTCCATTACCCACACCTAGGGTCTCCAACTTCTCATGGCCATAACTCTCTAACCGTGAGGAGTTATGTGACGTTCTACATACCACAGGAAATGGCATGACAAAAACTATCCATATAGGATAGTTTCCCTGAAAAATTCAATGTCCTTCATCTCATTATTCCACAATTAAGCATGGGTTCTCTTACTCCGCAAAGAGTCTTTACGTGAGGGATTTCACCATAAGGGGACCACTTTGGAGTTCATCCATATTCACTTATTATCAACCATGAAAAAAAAATAATGATTCATATTTACATCAAACAATCTTGGGTCCATTACCCAAAACGTTGTGCTATGGGGCTTTCCTCAAGGGTTGACATCAATGACAACCAACCTTAATCAACAATCTCCCCCTTTGGCATTGATGGCAACAGTCTAATGCAATACTGAAATCATATCACTCATGATCCCCCTGGAACCATGCCTTTGTTCTCTGCATCTGATAAATCTCTCCCCCTTTGTCATCAATGATAAAGGTATCTTTCCATCTGAGGCTTCTCCCCATGACTGAACTGTCCTCTTATGGTGCTTCCTCGTGTTAATATAAGACATATAAGATAAGCATTCAAAAATAATTCAAAAATCATTCATTTTGGAGTAGAAATAACTGCAAGTCTTTGGCGAAGATATTCAAAGGCTTTCCATGGAAGTGGTTTTGTAAATATGTCTACCACTTGTTCTTTTGTTCCCACATACTCAACTCTGATGTTCTTTTCTGCAACCTATTCTCGTAGAAAGTGATACTTGATTGGAATGTGCTTCGTCTTGGAGTGCATCGCCGGGTTTTTTTAGATACTAATGGCACTTGTATTA
This sequence comes from Picea engelmannii, assembly GCA_009831015.1. Lineage (NCBI taxonomy): Eukaryota > Viridiplantae > Streptophyta > Pinopsida > Pinales > Pinaceae > Picea > Picea engelmannii. The sequence goes on along the minus strand of ML783826.1, from coordinate 231,536 downwards.
TCACAATATATTGGAATGGGCTCATCATACTTAACCTGTATATCTGTCAAAGTTTGTTTCATCCAAAGAACCTGTGTACAACATGTTGTTGTTGCAATATACTTTTCCTCGGCTATAGATAGAGATATTGATGATTGTTTCTTGCTTAGCCATGATACTAAACACTCACCCAAGTAGAAAGCTACTCCACGGGTGCTTCATCGGTCATCAATACAACCTGCCCAATCTGCGTCTGTGTAGGCAATTAGTGATAGATCCTTTCCTTTTGGATACCATAGCCCAAACTCTTATGCTCCTTTGAGATATCTGAAAATCCTCTTCACTGCTAATACATGTGATTCCTTTGGTGTTGCTTGAAATCATGCCACCTATCCAACTGCCTGCATTACATCTGGTTTGGATGTTGTCACATACAATATGTTGCCAATCATTGACTTGTATTTCCTTTGATCTGTAGACTTCGAATCATCATATTTTCTCTACTTGCAATTGGTTTGAATGGGAGTGATAACTAGTTTGCAATCTTCCATTCCAAACATCTTTAACATTTCTCTTATATACTTGGTTTGAGAAATAAAAATTCCTTGATTTCTTTGACGTATTTGAAGTCCTAGAAAGAAGGATAGTTCTCCAAGTAGCGACATTTCAAATTCTTTCTGCATATCTTTTTCAAATTTCTGGCTTAACCTGTCATCATCACTACCAAAAATAATATCATCAACATAAACTTCAATCAATAAAATATTACCTTGACTTACCTTGATGTAGAGGTTGTTGTCTGCACTTCCTTTTCTAAACCCTGCTTGTTGCAGATACTTGTCTAGTCTGGAGTATCATGCTCTAGGAGCCTGTTTTAGACCATACACGACCTTCTTTAATTTACACACATAATTTGTGTTCTCTGACAACTGAAATCCTTTTGGTTGTTCAATGTAGACTTCTTCTTCAAGTTCCCCATTCAGAAAAGATGATTTTATGTCCATCTGATATACTTTAACATTTTTGGAGCATGCATAAGATAAAAGCAAACGGATTGCTTCCATTCTAGCAACTAGGGAAAATGTCTCTTCAAATTCGATTCCTTCAATCTGAGCATATCCTTTACATACCAATCTAGCTTTGTTCCTTGCAACCTATCCATATTCATTCAATTTATTCCTGAAACCCATTTTGTGTTGATCACATTCTTATTTTTTGGCCTTGGAACCAATTATCAAGTGTCATTTTTCTCTATTTGATCCAATTATTCATCCATGGCCTTATTCCAAAATTCATCCTTCCTGACTTCTTCAAAACAGTTTGGTTCAATTGTAGATAAGAGTGCTAGGTGTATTTGTTCTGGTGAATTGATTTTTCTTCTAGTCTCAACTCCTGCATATTTGTTTCCAATAATCTGATCTGAAGGATGATTATTCTGTACTCGTTTGCTAGGTGTCTTTGGAGATACTTGTTGAACTTGCTCTTATATTTATGTTGGATTCTCTTCATCTTCCTTTTCTACTTCATCTTCTACTTCTTCTTCAAAAAGTTGTTCCATTGATTTGTTTTCTTCTTCCTTTGATTCTGGTCTACTTGTTTCATCAATTGTTATGTTGATGCTTTCCACAACTTTGTTTAATCTTAGATTGTAACACTTGTATGCTTTCCTTGTACTTGAGTAACCAACAAGTATTCCTTTGTCCACACGAAAGTCAAACTTTCCCATTCTTCCATCTTCTCTTTTGATGTAGCATTTGCTTCCAAAAACTATGAAGTGCTTCACATTTGTTGGTCTTCCTTTCCATAGCTCATAGGGACTTTTATCAGTGTTGTTTATGAGAATTACTCTGTTTTGAATGTGAATTGATGTATGCACTGCCTGTGTCCAAAATATATCTGTCAATTTGGAATCCATTATCATTGTTTGAGCCATTTCTTGTACTATCCTCTTCTTTCTTTCAACAACTCCATTATGTTGAGGTGTCCTAGCAATGAAGAATTGCCTTTTTATTCCATGACTACTGCAGTAGTCCATAAATTCCTTTGAAGTGAACTCTCCTCCATTATCATATCTCAAGCTTTTGATTCTTGAATCCATCTCATTTTCAACCATTTCCTTGTAGATCTTGAAGTTTTCAAAAGCTTCTGATTTGTTCTTGAGAAAGAAAAATGCAGTCATTCTTGTATAATCATCAACTAATAACATAAAGTATCTCTCACCTTTTAAGCCCTTTATTGTAGTTGGTCCAACTAGATCAGTATGCACAATTTCTAGTGGTCTTGTTGTTGAATATTCCTTTGATTTTAACCTGGTCTTTGTTTGTTTTCCTTATTGACAATGCTTGCATAAAGTGTTGGTTGGTTTCGTGACCTGGAGAATTTCTATGTATTTTTCTCTTTTGTTGACGTTGACAAGGTTATCAAAATGCATGTGACCCATTCTTCTGTGCCATAGCCAAATTTCATCTTCCTTTCCTAGACAACACTTTTCATTTCCAATTTCACTTAACACATATATGTTGTTTGAAGTTCTTGCAGCTATACCGACCAATTTCCCTAAACCTTCTTTTCTTATCTCACACTTTTGTAAATCGAAAGTAACTTTATGACCTTGGTCACACATTTGACTCACACTTAGAAGATTATGTTTCATATCTTCTACCAGTAGAATGTTTTGTGCCTTTTAATTCTTGTTCCCAATTCGAACTGTGCCTTCTCCAATAATTTTGGATGAATTCTCATTTCCAAAGGAGACTGATCCACTTGTTTCCTCTCGTAATGTAAGAAATTTTTATTTCTCACCTATCATGTGTTTTGAACACCCACTGCCAACATACCAACCATGTTTCTTTTGCTTAGTTGTTAGAGAAATTGTGCATTCTTCATTGCTATATTGATCTTTCTTTCTTATCCATGTCGTTTTCTCAGGTTCATGTCTGTGATTGTTGTTATTTTGTTGAGGTTCTTTAGGAAGGACTGTCATTCTTCAATCTTTGGCCACATGTTCAAAATTGTTACATTTATAACATTCCACTTCAGTGCTCAAGGATTCAAACCTGTTGTAAATTCTTTTTTGTGTTTCACTAGGTCTTCTTGAATAACCCCTTTGTGTATGACTCTCAAATTTGTTATTTTTCCTGTTGTTAGCTCTGCAATTTACAACTTTATGTCCAAAATTATTACATGCATAACATAAACCAAAATATATAGTTTGATACCTGAGAGTTGAAGATATTCTGAAAGGAGGTGCTTTATGAATCCTTCTTCTTCTTGAGGCCTATCTGTCTATTGTTGATTCTGAAATTTGAATCTTCTCGGTGGAGGAGTTTCCCTATAATCTTCTTTGTATATCTTCCTGTCCCCTGTGATTGTTTCTGTATAGATTTTTGGATTTGTTTCTTTCTCTGTTGTTTTGGAGCTTGATCTTTTTTCTATCTGATTGTATCCAAGTACAGACTTGTCAAGATGATATTTTTGACTACTGATAATGTCATCCAAAACTTTTGAGCTATTTTGCATATTTTTCTTTTGAATATCCTTTCTTAATGTGGCAATCTCTGCCTCCAAGTTTCTGATGATCCTGTCCTTTTCTTCTAGCTATTCTTTCAGTGCTTCTTCAATTCTTTTATCTTCTTCTATTTGAACCTTCAATTTTGTGATCATTTGTTCTAGTTCTCGAGTGTCCTTTTTCTTATCTAGTTTTGCTTGTAGTTTCTTGTTTTTCTTCTTTTCTCTTCTGATAACTTCTATGGTACACATTAATTCTTCTCAATAGTCAACTTCTTCCTCTTCAATTTCTTCGTCAACTTCTTCACATTCTTCTTTGGCTTCATCATATTCTTCTTCGAAGTCTTCTTTGTCAAATTCTTTTACTGCCATGAATAGTACTCTTCCTGTCTCACTGTCACTAACTTCATCTTCATCTGATGATGAGATGTCTTCTTTGGTGTATAATATTTTCTTGAAAAAATTCTTTGAAGTTATTTTGACTTTATATGTGTGTTTTCCTTTTGAGTAACCTTCATCATTTCTCTTTTTCTTATGAGGACATCTGTTAGCAAAATCACCAATACCATCACAATTAAAACAAATTAAAGGGATCTTACCTCTATACCTGCAGTTGGTTCCCTTGTTCAGTATTTGACGAAGTTGGCCACTTCTTCATCATCTTCCAAGACGTTGTTGTTGTTGTTATATTCTTCTTGTTCCTTTTTCTTTTGCTTTGATCTTTTGGATGCTTTGAAGGCTTCTTCTTTTACATATAGATTTTCCTATTCAATTCTCATCTCATATGCTGTGAAGATTCTATCCAGTTCATCCATGCTTATTGAGTTTAGATCCGATCTTTCTTCTAGTGCTGATATCTTAGGGTTGAATCTCATAGGAAGAGATCTTGGTACCTTTTGAACAATTACATATTCTTCAATTTCTTTTCCCAATCCTATGATTGCATTCATTGTTTCATTGAATCGTAATTAGTAGGCTATGATATCTTCATCTTCCTTCATTTTTAGTTGTCCAAATTGACCTTTGTGAGTTTGAAGCTTTGTTTCTTTGAATTTTGAATCTCCTTCATAAATATTTCAAAACTAGTCCCAAATCTCTTTAGTATATTTACAATGTGCAACTTTGGTGATTACCGTATCACAGAGACCATTCAAAAGTGAATTTTTGGCTTTGGAATTATTCTCACTGAGTTTCACTACTTTGTCATTTGTTGGTGGAACTGTTGGTGCTGTGTATCCATCTACAATTGATTTCCAAACTTGAAATCCCTGTGCCTGTATATATGTCTTCATCATTATTCTCCAAAACACATACGTTTGTCCATCAAACTGTGGTATTCCATTTTTATATGAGTTGGTACTCTCTATGATCTACCTTTCAGTGGTTAAACTAATTTCTGAAGGAACCTACTCTGATACCAATTGTTGGATTGTTGAGAGGGGGGGTGAATCAGTAATAGCGTAATTATAATCTTTTTTCTTCAAATGTTATATCAATGTAGAATTATTATCCAATAATGAGCAATAAGAAATAAACAATCACACACATACACATTACACCCATGTTTTACATGGAAACCCAAATCGGAAGAAAGCCACTGAATGCTTTTTCTTATATGTCTTGAAGAATTACATTCATTGGAAGCACCAAATTCCTTTGTTTTCCAGTTGCAATTGAAAGGAGGCTCCAACCCCCTATTTTCTCAGGCTACAACCTCAGGGAATCTCCAACTCCCCAATTCTCTGGATACAACCAGAAGGATGCTACAACCCTCTATGTTCTTTGGCTACAACTGGAAGGTGGCTACAACCACTTGCCCTTGCCCCGTCCAACCGCCTTGAAGTACAAGTAGAATGATGGAACCACTGTCACACTATCACTGTGAGATATACCATTGTAAACCTTTACCAGTAAATTCGAACCATGCATCAACTTGTACCTCAACTTATAATCAACCTGTACCATAAACAATTGCATCAACTATGCACCAACCCATACCAAACAACCTGTAATCAACATGTACCATAAACAAGTGCATCCAACCATGTACCAAGTATGTACCAATCATGTGTCAACTACTCATAAACTATGACTCATCAATATGTACCAACATCATCAACTATACACCTCATGTATGTGCCAACTCATCAACTACTTGTCTCAACCATGTACTCAACATGTACCTCAACCATGTACTCAACATGTACTTCAACATGTACCTCATCAATTTCATGATCCAAATATGATTTGTAGCTCTGTAATAGACTTGGTGTATATGATCACATTCCTGCAAACCTTCCTTGACTTTAACAACAAGAGACTAGCATTTTCATCAAACTTTTCTTTAGTCTCAGATGTCTAGTTTTGGATTAGTCAAAAACCGTAACTTGAAGTATTCATAACTTTGTACCTGTAATGTATAAATATCTAAAAATGATACAAAATATTCTTTAGTGTGTTCTATGAAATTCCTCCAAGTGTCACTACTTGGAACCTCTCAGAAAAGGAGTTATAGAAAAAATGGCATACCTTGCTGAATTCTGACTTATTCTAGAGAGCGACCTTGTAGAGTGTGCCCTGCACGGAATGTTTGTTGAATTGGTATGAAATTGTTAAAAAACATACTAAAGACTATATCCTAACCAAAACATTTGGTTTCATGGAATTTGGATCTGTTATGAAGAATTTATGATGTTTGTACCCGAAACACTTGTTTTTGACTAGTTTTAGGACTAGCCACAAACCCTATTTTCGACGGAGTGTAACTCCAAAAATACAATGACCCACAAGCTTATTTTTGTACCACAGATACTTGGTTATGTTTTATCAATGAAATAACAATTTCAAGTTCTGAATCATTATAAAAAAAAAATTATAGAGAAAATGGTGAGATGACCTGTAAATAACATACCTTAGAAAGCACCATCAAAAGAATTTATCCTTGCATTTCATCCTTCTTTTCTTCACCTTCCCTCACAATTTTGGCTTATATATACTTGGTTACCTCAAAAACCTATATATATTCAATATGCTCAAGTGTGATTAAAATGAGAGAGAATGGCCTCTTATTTATACTCTCTAAGTAGCTTCCTTAAAAACACCTTCTAGGTCACTTGGCCCACTTTCCTTATTTTAGGGTTAACCCACTTCTAATTTCTCCATTATATTTATTATTTAAATAATTTATTTTGTATTACTTTGAATTATAGTACACTCACCACTTCACTTTATTATTTACCTTTTAAAATCCCTTAAACCACTTTGACTACTTTGACCTTTTGGGGCTTCTAGATGACATGTGAGGGTCCTCCAACTTCGTAAGGCCATAACTCTCAAACCGTGAGGAGTTATGTGACGTTCGACATACCACAAGAAATGGAATGACATGTAATATCCATATAGAATATTATTATATGAAAATATATCATAACTCATACCATTACCCATCAAACAAACTTGGGTCCATTACCCAAACCTGGGGTCTCCAACTTCTCATGGCCATAACTCTCTAACCGTGAGGAGTTATGTGATGTTCTACATACCACCGAAAATGGCATGAAAAACACTATCCATATAGGATAGTTTCCCTGAAAAATTCAATCTCCTTCATCTCATTATTCCACAATTAAGCATGGGTTCTCTTACTCCACAAAGTGTCTTCCCGTGAGGGATTTCACCATAAGGGGACCACTTTGGATTTCATCCATATTTACTTCTTATCAACCATGACAAAACAATATGGAGTCATATTTACATCAAACAATATTGGGTCCATTACCCAAACCTTTGTGCTATGGGGCTTTCGTCAAGGGTTGACATCAATGACAACCAACCTTAATCAACACAAAATAGAAATATTTTATCTAGAAATGGCAGAACTACAATGATATAACTAGAACAATACCAAAATAATACCAGAATAACACCAGAAAGAGCACCTTGATTAATGATAGCAATGTTCACTTGCCTCTTTGAGGGGGCAACCTCTAGTAGAGAAGGGCTCTATTAAAATAATATCCAAGACAAGATTTCTTATACACTCTACTCCTATTTATACTCAATCTATCTATGCAAAAGAACAAGCTAGAGGAAGATCCTTCTAGAAGTGGAAGCTTCTATTAGGTCTTCTTACATTTGACTTATTCTTCCTTATTTTTAGGCCTTATTATTATTGGCCTTTATTACATGGAATTATATTATTCTACCTACGTGAGGGGTTAGGGAGGTTAGGTACCTAACAAACAGTTATGAAAAAGTACTTAAAGGAAGGAATGATGGTCAACTAGAATCTAAGAAAATTGATAAAGATACATCTTCAAGAAGAGCCTCCACATTCAAGCCACAAAGAAACTTCAATCATGATCATCCAAGGAAGGAATTCAACAAGACTATACCATTCATTCCCAGGTATGTAAATTTATTTTATGGTCATTGTTTTTATGGTACTAACTTTGGACATAAGGTTGCAAACTGCAAGGCTTATGAAATAAATGTTCAAGCAAGAAATGCTTATGTGGCCCCACAGAATATTGAATGATACAAATGCCACAACTATGGTCATATAGCCCAAAATTGTAGAAGTGTAAAAGTGTCATCCACGAAGAAAGAAACTGATATAAGATACACCAAGATTTGAAAAATAAAAGAAAAATAAGAAAAAAAAGTGAATAGAGAACAGGTCCTAGAAATCGCATGAAATACAATAGTTCAAGAAAAGCATGTGAAATAATAACAAACTTCAAAAATTTCAATACTTTCCATAGTTCAAGAAAAACAAGGAAAGAAAGAAAAACAAGAACAGGTTTCAAGAACCATATTATCAGAATCTGCATTAGAGCAAGATCGTAATAAAGAGAAAATCCCAAAGATCGTAGGATTTATAGTAGTATGAGAAATAAAATAAGATCAGATGAATAAAGAACATATTTGAGAGATTGTACTTTTAGGAATTGTAGTGAAAGATGAATCCATAGATAGAAAGAAATAAGTCAAAGTTCAGAGAGATGTTGAGTCTACCAATGAGGATGATGACTACATTGTATAGGTATTTTTCTGAGTCGTCCAGCTTGGAGACTCCTAGGTAATATGAATATTAGACATGGGGAGTCTATGCAGTAGCTGAGATAATTTAGAGAACCATCTTTCGAGCAGCGTATAGAGTTCGAGTAGACAGACTCAAAGCATCTAGTTAGCAAAAGTATAGTATGACAGATTGATTAGTTGAAAAAATTACACAAGGAGAAATATATGGTTGTAGTCAGGCAGTGGTATCATCACTAAAGGTTGTTCTAGACATGCAGAGTTAGGTATGCAAATAGAGAAAAGATCAGTGGACACATTTGATGATCATTTGCAACCAAGAAGACTTCAGAATAGTAAAGTGACAGATGGGTCATCATTATGGAAAGTTGAGTAGTAGATTCATGGACATATATGGATTAGCAGCTTTGGGTGGATATATGAAAGTGGATGAGAGAATGTATTCAAATATTGGATTCACATATTTGTTCATAGATAAAGGAACATTATCATAATGAATGATAATGATACATGAATATTTGAATTCTTATTCTTGAATTTTTTTCATATATGTTAGTTGATTACACAAGGAAGCACGAATGGACAAAAACTCCAAAAGGAAGCAGGTATAGGAATACCTACATGTCATCTACATGGCTTCTTCTAAAAAAGTCAAGGGAGAAAAACAAAAGCAGGAAGATAGGTAGAAAGATCATCCAGAGAAGTTTTCATACAAAAGGGTAAGAATAGAGGTATGATTCTAGGAGGAGAGATTTCTCATATGCATGGATAGAGAGTTATATGCTTGGAGAGAGAGCATAGAGGCATGATTCTAGGGGGAGCGATGGTAACAGGGGAACCATGAGAGATATGAATTTGGTGTTGCATCAAAGTGATACCATGTGTCAAATGAGAATATATTATTCAAATGAAGGGAGAGAGAGTAACCAAAGTCTTAGAAACATAGAGAAATATCAAAGGAATTCAGGCAGGAGGAGTAGCCCCAAGGAGAGTCCAGTCAGAGGGAGCATCCCCAAAGGAAGACACCCTTTTCCATTGATGTCAAAGGGGGAGAGATAGAAACATTTAAGAGGAGTATGATCATGAATTTTATCATGACTAAGTGTTGCCATCAATATTGGTGTTGACATCAATTCCAAAGGGGGCGATTGTCAAAGAGTTGGATTAGGTTGACGGAAAATTGGTTTGGATTGTTGGTTGTCATTGATTTCAACCCTTGGAGAGTGATAGTGTATTGATGTCAACCCTTAGAGATTTATTTCAACAATTGGGGAAGTCTGGTAGTGAATTACGGTAGCACATAGGTATGGGTAAGGGACCCAATTTTGTTTGAGGTGTAATGGTATTAAGATCAATATATTTGCAGGTAAGACTATTATAGATGGATAGTACATGGCATGCCATTTCTGGTGCTATGAAAAATGTCACATAACTTCTCATGGTTAGAGAGTTATGGCCATGTGAAGTTGGAGAACCCTCATGAGTTATCTAGAAGCTCCTAGAAGGTCAAAGAAGCCAATTATTCTAGAAGCTCCTAGAAGAAGTGTACTAGTCAAATTGATGGTAAGTAGGAGTTAATCATGGGTATAGTTTTTTCATCAAGAAAAAAATTAAAAATAAATTAGTTGCAACAATAAGTTAGTTAAGGGAAAAGAAGTTATGAATTGACTAATTATAGAAAAGTTAGTTGCAACAAGAAGTTCTGAGTAAAGAGAAATTATTTAATTATTAGAGTAGTCAAAGTGGTTGCAAAGAAAAATTATTTAAATAATAAAGTGGTTGCAAAAAGAAGTGGTGAGTTTACTATTTATGGATAAGTCAATGTGGTTGCAAAATAAATTAATTAAATAATAAAGTTAGTTGCAATAAAAGTGGAGAAATTACTATTTGTGGATAAAGTGGTTGTAAGTGGACAAGTGGTTAGAAGTGGGTTAGCTCTAGAAGAAGGAAGTTGGGTAAAGTTCGTTAGAAGGTAACTCCTTGAAGAAGATACTTGGAGAGTATAAATAAGATAGAAAGGAACTCCCATTAGCACCTAACCCTACCTATTTGAATATCATTGAATATCTAATTTTTTAAAGGTATATTTTAGGTACACAAAAGGTCTATTTTAGGTACACATTGATACATCAAGTTACACAAGTCTGAGGTAGTAAAGGAGGGTTGACGGTGAAAGTTTTGGAGTTGTAGAACTTAAAAACACCCTAGTTTTTTAGGCGTACGAGGGATGATAGTAGAAGAGGTAGCATACATACACAGGATGACAGTAGAAGAGGTAGTGTATGTATGCAGGTTGTACATGAAGAGGTAGCATACATTTGAAAAACTCATGAAAAACTTGAGTGGATGTTAGTACCAAGTCCCTGAAGTCTAAAGCAGGTTCCCAGGTCAACATTCTACAGATTCTCATGATTAAAGGTATGTCATTTATGTACTTTTTTGAGGCTTGAATCTTGGATGATATGGCATATTCTTAAGGTATGTCTTGGAGGCCCTTGATGGTACATGGTTGAGGTAATACTATTACATTCTTGAAACACACTCTTGGTACTTAGTATATGGTTGTTATGGTTCCTTGTTAGAGGCACATATTTGTGGTATTGGCATATACTTGAGGATTGTCATATTGTGTCATGAGACTACATTTTTGTGATATTGAGCATGCTTGAGGCACATGACTAGAGGCATTTCATGATATATGGTACATGTTGGGTGAGATACATTGTTGGTACATTGGTACATGGTGTATGGTTGTTTTTTTAGTGTTCTACCATTGATATTGATAAATTATTGAGATATACACTTGGCATATGGTAGTATATGCATATGAGACATCTCTTAGTGGTGATGGTACTTTGTTGAGATACACTTTTGGTATTACTTGTTCAACATATCTCATGGTACATGGTATAGTACAGGTTTGATGCTTGATATGATATATGAGATACATTTCATGGTTGGCACATGGTATTGCATAAGGTACAGGTATTGATGTGCTTGGTTGATGTACATGGTTGAGGGTTTTTTATTGTGATGTGATTGTGAAGTTGTTTGTGTAGTTTGAGGCTGCATATGAGTGAGGGTTTGATGTCTAGTCCATGTGAGGGTTTATTACACATGATTATGATTGTATACACATGTATGGAACATGAATAGAGAGACATAGATATATTTGGTTTAAAGGATATGTATGAATATGTATGCATAGGGAACAACTACAGGTTGGACACATTGACAGGTTGCAAGTTAATGTGACAGAGGCATCAAAGGGCCAGAGTTTTAGAAAGGTGAAAACCCTAGTTCTCAGAAGATTTACATAGGTTGCATTATATAAAGGCTGCATTTCATGGTATATGGTACATGTTGGGTGAGATACATTGTTGGTACATTGGTACAAGGTGTATGGTTGTTGTGTTAGTGGTATACCATTGATATTGATACTTTATTGAGATATACACTCGGCATATGGTAGTACATGCATATGAGACTTCTCTTAGTGGTGATGGTACCTTGTTGAGATACACTTTTGGTATTACTTGTTCGACATATTTTATGGTACATGGTATAGTACAGGTTTGATGCTTGATATGATATATGAGACAGATTTCATGGTTGGCACATGGTATGGTATAAGGTACAGGTATTGATGTGCATGGTTGATGTACATGGTTGAGGGTTTTTTATTGTGATGTCTTTGTGAAGTTGTTTGTGTATTTTGAGGATGCATATCAGTGAGGGTTTGATGTGAGGGTTTATTACACATGATTATGATTGCATATGCATGTATGAAACATGACTAGAGAGACATAGATATATTTTCTTTAAAGGATATGTATGAATATTTATGCATAGGGAAAAAATGTAGGTTGGACACAATGACAGGTTGCAGGTTAATGTGATAGAGGCAATAAAGGGTCAGAGTTTCAGAAAGGTGAAAACCCTATCTCTCAGAAAGTGTACGTTGGATGCAGTATATAAAGGTTGCATATATATATGCAGGCTGCAGTATATAAACGGAGCATACATATGCGAGTTGTAGTATAGACAGGGAGTGTACCTTTTGTTTTTATTGGCATAGGTTTATTACATGTTGTTGATAGATGTTGGTACAAGTTTACAATAGTATATCTCACAGTGAAAATGTGGTAGTGGTTTTATCATTTGACACTTATATATCAAGGAAGTAGGAAGGGGCAAGGATAGGTGGTTGTAGCCACCTTCTAGTTGTAGCCAAAGAACATAGGAGGTTGTAGACTCCTTCTGGTTGTAGCCAAATAATTGGGGAGTTGGAGCTTCCCTCAGGCTGTAGCCTGAGAAACTAGGGGGTTGCAACCTCCTTCTAGTTGGAGTTGGAAAATTGGAAGTTGGTGCTTTCTTGAATGTAATTCTTAAAGACATATAATAAAATAAATATGTGGTTTTCTCCCACATTGGGTTTCCATGTAGAATAATAGTATATTATGCATTATGTGGATGTGTCTATTATTGTTTATTATGCACTGATGGATGTTAATGTTATACGGTGAAATAACATATTAATGATGAGCTGGTGAAAATTGTTGAATAAGTTAAAGGAATATACATTATGGTTAAAAAGATTAATGAGTGGTATAAATTACTCATTACTGATTCACCCCCGCTCTTAGTAATTCACCAGATACTAGTAAACCTAATAAACAAGTATTGAAAATAGTTCGAATATACAATATTAGGCCTCACTAGCCTCAAAAGATTCAAGTGCTCTTAAAATTGTTTTGAAAGAGGGTGCCTCACAATAACACTCATCTCCTTTTATGTATTTGGGAAAGAGAATGGAGTATTTTTGTGTCCTTATTTCGAGGGAAATTACCTTCACCTAAAACCAATAGTCCCAATACCTCAAGTATAATTTTTTGACAATGTTTTTTCATTTCATTTTTTTATTTCTCACAAACTATACTTGAGAATCGTGAATAACTTACAAAGTAAATAATCTTCTTTTCTTTCCATTCTCTCAATGTATGAAATTGCTTGAATCTCAATGTTTCTACCTTTTTGGTTATATCATATAGGTTATAAAAAGGGATCTCCTCCACTCCCCAATTTTTGTATTCTTCCATCCATGAACCCAAAATGATTTGGGTTCTACAATTGGTAGTCCTTCATGTGGGTACTTAGTAAAAACAATTTTGAATAAAACTAATCATAAGAAAATATTTCATGTTCATGGTGCATTTTCCAAAATGTAACCACTAGGTTTTTCAACTATAACGTTCTTTTGAAAGAAGTTAAATCCATCAATCTGGTGTGATTTCATGTATTTTTTCATATATAGATGCAAAACAAGCTTTTGTACGTGGGTTCTCTACCATGAGATTTTGTAGTTAAATAAACCCATTTCCTAAAAAAATGCATAAACATATATTAGATAAATAGAGGGGTGAAATTAGTATACCACCAAGCTCTTGAACCCAAGGCTATATTGTTATAGTGGCATATCCCTATGTTGGGATGTTAGTGCACTTGTTTTCTTATTTTTGGATTATTTTTGTGATTTGCATGTGCATAAGAGTTTCATCATGTTTCCATAATAAGGGTAGAAATGAAAAGGGGTATTAAAAATGCCATGAAAAAATGGATACCTAGGATATCCAGTGAAAATAAGGGTTTTTAAAATTGTAAATATGTATTGGGAGGAGGGTTCAACAAAATAATTTTTTTTTTTTTTTTTTGGGGGGGGGCACAATTAGGGGTATTATTTAATATCCCATGAATGAACATGTTATGTCAAAATTTCATTGAGTGAATCCCCCTGTTTCCTTGCCATAAGAACAATAAATTTAGCATAAAAAAGGAGGATGGGGACTATACCATCTAGAGTCAAGTCGACACAACCTACTTCTTCCAAACAACCCTCTAACATATCAAAGTATATGCCAAAATGGGTAGGGGACATGGAACAACCTTGATTGACTCTTTAATTACAATTAATTTCTTAGTTCCAACCCTTAGTGTTCCTAAACGTGGCGATAACATTCTCGTACAACCTTATCAAAATAGATCTTAGCTCGAAAGAGAATTTTAGCTCCTCTAGCCTATTCCAAAGGTTATTCCTTGGAATTGTGTCAAAATATTTTATAATGTAAATGAATTAACATAGGAGATTGGTTTTATTATTGTGACACTCCTCTGCAATTATTATAATCATAACAAGGTGGTCCATAATTGAATGGTATCTCCAAAATCAGGCCTAGGCTTTAGCTCTTTTTCTGTGTCTTTCTAGCCATATGTTGATCTTATTTTCCAAAATAATTCCATATTGTAACATCCCCACTATAATCCCCAGTTTAATTAATGCTTATGTAGACATAATGTGTGGCTATGACCAAAGCGTTGTAATATGCAAATTGTATTTCCTTATTTTATTAATAAAATGTGATGTTAGCTACTAAGGGGACATGGACAAGAGATGGGGACTGAATCTATCCACAAGAGGGGGGAGTGTCTAGGATAATGGCCAAGAGGGGTCCAAGGGGGAAATACCCATGTATATTAATTTAACCCATTTTCCTAAAATTTGTATTTGTATATGAACCTTACCATTTCTGATTGATTGTTTCCAAAGCCAATCATTGAATACATGCAAGAGGATGGGTGTGAGTGGTCACATCCAAAAGTTATTGGGAACATGGGGGTTGAGTACAATCATCTTGGGAAGAGTGTGAGTCAAGAAAGGAAATTCGATAGAGGAAATTTGTATGGGTCGGGGAAACACTTTTACACATTATGTTTATGTGCATGAGAGCAAGGAGAGAGCAAGAAACAGAGTTGGAAGTTGATCCAACCATGGAGGGATAATTATAGAGAAAGATGGAGCGGAATTGGAGAGAATTGGAGATGGAAATATGAAGATTTGGGTTGTCAAGCCTGAAGAGTGAACTCCTATGTGAGTTGCACTAAAACAGAAAGTGTTTGTTGTTGGTTTGTTGATAGTTTTCCTAGAAGTATTTTCCCTTGAGTTCCCAATTGAGATATTCCTAGCTACATGTGCCAGAGAGACACTCATAAAAGAATGGAGCATTCCTTGGGTTAATCCTAATAAATGGATGGTACATCCCTCGGGTTATCCTTGATAAATGAATGGTGCATTCCTTGGGTTGGACAGGTCAAGAGGAAGAGAGAGCATGTGGAAAATCAGGATATTTGTAGGAGAATATCAATTGGATTGACAGTTTTATGAGTTGTGCGCGGACTATGAGAGACCACCATATTTTTTGGATTTCTAGCCTCAGCTTGGGGGTGGGTGGATGTTGAGATTTTGAACAGTCAGTCTATGGTTGGGTGGAAGTTTTGTCCCAAGAAGTTGGTTTCACAATTGTTGTGAAAAGATAAGTGTTTTGTCTTGTTGTTGCGTTAAATTATGTGTTTAATTGTTGTGCATGAAATATATGTATTTGGAAGTGATTTATATGTTGTTGTAATGAGTTGTTTAGATTCATTTCATGTTGATTATTAGTAGGTTGTAGATGCTTCTATTTTTTGGTTATAGAGAGTAGCTAAATATGTTTTAATTTGTAGCTGAAAGATACAGGAAAATAGTTAATTGTAAATGAATTAAATTAGTTAGCATAAATTTCATTTTTATGCATATTATGCACTGTATTGTCCGTTGGTTGGACTGGGGGGCATTACATTATGGTATCAGATCTATGGTTCAAACACCGGGCTTATATAGGTTCAAACCAGAGCGAATTGGTGAAATTCGTTGTGGCATATTTTGTCTTTGATGGATTTGGGGGGAAACATATATTTTAGAGAGAAATCCCCAATTTTGTGAGTGAAATATGAGTTTTAATGACTTCATAAAATTTGAGATGGTTAATGGAGTAGAGTGGTGAAGTTTCATATCGAAATTTGACTTGGAATGCTTGAAATTCAATTTTTTATGGTCTATTGTAGAGTTACAGGCAGTTTGGTGGATCGACGACTGAGATCTCTTTTTCCCTTAAGATTGATGGTTGGGATTCATCATGATAAATTTAAAAATTGATAATGATCTGGCCATTTGAAAGGTTGATGGGATCAATGAATGAGATTAAATCATGGGTTTTGAAAGGGATTAGATCGACGATCTAGATCAATCAAAGAAAAGTAAAAAAAATTCTAAGTGAAGTTCGACACTAGAATCAACCGACGACCGATGGTCATATCGATGAGTTTGGTAAAGTGCTCAAAATATGCCAAGAGAAATCATCGATGTTTGATGTGTCAGTGTTCGAGTGTCGGCCGATTCAGTGAAGTGTCCTAGACAAGCAAAAAAAAAAATCGATGATCGATGCGTCAATAGTTCGGCGTTGGCCGAAGTCAGTGAGGTGTTTAGGTTGTTCAAGATAATTGGTCGATGGTTGATGGAGGGGGAAGAGGAAAATGATGTCATCATCCATGTGTCATTCCATGTCATCATCCATGTGTCATGCCATGTCACCCAAGTTGACACCTCAAGATGATGTGGCATGCCACATCAACATGCATGTGTCATGCCATGCCACCCAAGTTGACACCTTAGGATGATGTGGCATGCCACATCAACATCCACATGTCATGCCACACCAACCAACAAAAGTGGATCAATGGTTGATGGTCAAATAGATTGATTTGGGAAAGCATTTGACATTCATTGGGTATTTTCGATCATCGATGGGATGGTGGTCGGGCATCGACAGATTCAGAGGAGATTTTTTTCGTTCATCGACAAATATCGTCGACGACTGATTTAAGAGATGTCTGAAAATTGGGTGTCAGGGAAATGGATTAACGACCGATGGTCAGATCAATTGCTTTGAAAAACTGTTTTTCACATCCAAAGGATGATAGTAATCATCGATGGATGACAATTTCATATCAATGTTAGTTGTGTATCATGATTTGAGATCAATGATTGAGATTTAAAGAACTATTAAAGTAGTAAAACAATGAATTTTGTGTGAAATTATCCAAACTTTTCATATTTTTGAAGGTCATTAACTTACGTGGCATTTTTGAGGCCCTAAACGACATTTTTAGCAAGTCAAAACCCACGAGAACAGAGTGTATTAAGGTAAAATTCATCTTTGCATCTCAAATAAAATAACTAGAACAGAGCTTCCAACAAGATAAACGGTTCGCTAAACGGAGCTTGTATGAGAAAGTTACAACCAAAATAGTGAGGGTGAAATTTTGTTACCACTATTACTTCCAAAGGGCATAACTCTATGCTCGGAAGTCTGTTTGGGGCATAGGAATAGTAAATAGAAATATTATGGCCCATAGAAGCTATAAATGGAGTCATATTTTGGTTATGGTTACCTAAAAATGTGCATGAAGAGCAATAAGACACATGTAGCATACATGAGTAAATTGAGTTAAACAACCTAAACTTCTCCGGACCATAACTTTCATCTCAGAGCTCGGATTTGAGAAAACAAATAGTCATTGGAAAGGTATTGAGGAGTAAAAGAAATATGTCAACACATAATTTTGATTTGGAAAATTCAATTTCTCATAAATTAATAAATAGATTTATGTAGCAGTAAAAAGAGTGGAATTGTAGCATGTAGTTGTTATAACTTTTCACTCAGAACTCGAATTAAGGCATGAATATAGTAATTGGGAAGTTATTTCAGGGAGAAATGCATCAAGAAAATAAAAAATTGAATTGGTGCAATGTGTCCTTCATAAATTTATGAATAAATAACATGTATTCTATATGATGAAATGTTTTATGCTATGCATATTTCTAACAGTAATTATTACATGCACATTTCTTGCAGAATTAGAGGTATAGAAAGAAAATTTAGTTATTGTATGAGGACTAGAGTCATGGAATATTCTCAAGTATCTTACATCCATGAGGAAGAGATCATGGGTCTTCATGTCAACACAGGGAATTTTGAAACATAGTCAAATGGAAGAAGAGATAGGCAAGAGTCTGTCACTATGAGAAGCCTGCATAGAGAAGTGCAGAGCTACAGAGTTGATAATGAAAGGATTATGAAGGCTCAGAAAGAGATACTTCAAATCCTAAATAAGTTTCATAAGAAATACAACAAGGATTCTGGCACCAAGCAAGCAACTAGTTATAGACATGTATCATCATCTAGATCCCATAGAAAAAGAGATGCTCATGAAAATGATAGGCAATCAATAAGAATGAGAAGGAATGATCATTCTCGAAGGTAGGCCACTAGAAGAACTCATGCAAGGTCAGGGATAGGTGTAAGTTTTAAACCTGTGAAGTAAAGCAATGCATATAGATTCTTAAGAAAATCATAATTTAATCAATGGCTCATTCACATAGTACACAGAGATATATACCGGAAACCCTCAACCGAGAAAGAATTTCTTATATTCATTATATCGAATTTCACCATTCACTATACAATATATATACAATGTTTTTAGGTAATCCATAGATACCAAAACCTTAATCCCTTAATCCGGGATTAATTTACAAAACCGTTAAAAATAGAAAAATCCGCTAAAAATAGCAAAAACCACCCCAAAAAAAAAATGGGGGCACTGCCCCGGGCTACCACCCGTTGCCAAACACTGCACATAACCAAGGGGGGGCATACCTGCCCCCTCCTGGGACCCCCCTAGGAAATCACCCAATGCACACGGCACAAACAGAGCACTAGTACGAGGGATCATCATACGCAGTTGTCATATCTGACGCGCCCACACACACACATGCAAAGAATATAACACATACCCAACATTCTCCCACTTGTTGTTTTCTCTGCATCCAGTGATCCAGGGGATTATATAGTGAACAATACAGGGCAACAATTCCCATTGTTACTCTACACCAGGAGAAATTTTATGTGCTCACAGACTTTGTCAATGAATCTGCAACATTCTTCAAAGTGTCAACCTTTTCCAGCAACACCTTCTTTTCCTCAACCATGTCTCTCACAAAGTGATACTGAACATCTATATGCTTTGTCTTCGAATGATAAGTTGGGTTCTTTTCCAAGAATATTTCACTCTGACTGTCACAATCTAATCTCACTGCTTGTTGTACCAACCCAATACCTGAACACAATATTTGTAACCATACTTCTTGCTTTCTTGCATGAGTGGTTGCCATGTATTCAAGTTCTGTAGTTGAGAGTGCCACTACAACCTGTCTTTTGCTCATCCAACTGATTACTCCTCCAAATAGGTTAAACACATACCCACTTGTAGATATTCTGCAATCCATATCTCTAGCCTAGTCTACATCAACAAATCCATGTATGTCCACCACTCTGTCCAATCCTGGTCTTCCTTGGTAGCACAATCCATAACTAATGGTGCCACAAAGATACCTGAAGACCGTCTTTTCTGTTGTCCAATGCTCCTTCCCTGGTTTTGACATATACCTGCTCAAAACTCCCACTGCATGTGCAATGTCTAGTCTAGTATAGACCATTGCATACATCAAACTGCTAACTGCGCTAGCATATAGAACATGGGACATTTCATCTTCTTCTTCCTGTGTCTTGGGACACTGATCTGCAGATAACTTTACACCTATAGGAATAGGAACCTTGATTGGTTTACTTCCATGCATATTAAACTTATGCAATATTGTCTTAACATATTTTCTCTGATTCAACCAGAGTTTCCCATTTGCACGATCTCTTTTAATCTCCATTCCCATAATGAAGTTAGCAGCACTGATATCCTTCATGTCAAATTTGGAGGATAGATGGGATTTCA
>ML783826.1:169297-211128 GCA_009831015.1 Picea engelmannii | reverse complement strand
AAGTGATTACCAACCTGCTTGGAATATACACAGTGATTAGCCTTGCTTCTTACAAATCCCAATCCAAGGATGTATGTGTCAAACTTTTGGTACCACATCCTAGGTGATTGCTTCAGACCATATAGTGACTTCTTTAGCTTATATACCAACTCTTTCTTTCCCTTCACTATAAAGCCTTCTAGCTTCTTCATGTAGATTTATTCTTCGAGATCCCCATGTAGGAATGTTGTCTTCACATCCATCTACTCCACTTCAAGATCAAAAGCAACAACAAGAGATAAAATAAATCTAATAGAAGTTAACTTAGCAACAGGAGAAAAAATCTCACCAAAGTCAATTCCCTCTACCTAGGAATAACCTTTTTTTACTAACCGAGCTTTGTATTTCTCCACTTTACCTTCTGCATTAAACTTCTTCCTAAACAACCATTTGCTACCAACTGATTTTCTTCCAGTTTGCAACTCGACTATATCCATGCCTCATTCTTATCCAAGTCATCCATTTCTTCAACCATGGCCTTCTTCCATAGTTTACTATCCTCTGAATTCACTGCTTCCTTGACAGTTTTGGGACCATCATTAGTAATAGATAAAGAAAAATTGGAATGGAAATCAGGTGGACTATACCTTTCTAGTTGTCTTCTTTCTCTCACTAATCTCCTCAATATTGGCATATGAGGTTCTTCTTCTTCTTCTTCTTCTACTTCCTCTTCTTCAGATGATTTAGATTTTTCATCATCCAACTCCAACTCTATTTTCTCATGTTCATCTTGCATTGGTAGGAATTCCTGTTTGGACACATCTTTTACCTCTCTACAAAACAACATCTCGACTGTAAATAGTTTTCTTGGTTTCTGGGTTCCAAAGCTTATAACCTTTCACACCATATTTATAACCAATAAAGATACACTTTTCAGCCTTTTTATCCATCTTAATTATATTTTCCTTTGGAACATGTACATAATCATCACAACCAAACACTCTAAGATGTTGAAGAGAGGGTTTCTTTCCAGACCATACCTCGTGTGGAGTTTTATCATCCAACATTGATGAAGGCAATCGATTGACCAGGTAACATGTTGTACCCACTGCCTCTGCCCTGGAATTCTTGTCCTAACCTGACACCGCTGAGCATGCTCCTTGCTTTTTCCATCAGTGTCCTATTCATCCTTTATACAACTTCATTCTTCCGAGGAGTGTATGGAGTAGTCTTTTGCCTTGCTATACCACACTTCTTACAGAATTCTTCAAATTCATTTCCGCAGAATTCTCCACCATTATCTGTTCTCAATACCTTTATTTTCTTCTCTGTCTAATTTTCTACCAGAGCTTTAAACTCTTTAAATTTATCAACTACCTCAGATTTCTTTCTAAGAAAATAAATCCATGTGTTCCTTGAAAAAACATTTATGAATGAAACACAATACACAGATTTACCTAGGGATGGAACAGGAACAGGTCCAAACACATCACTGTGTATGAAATCTAAGATCCCCTTTGCTCTTGTAGCACCAGATGGGAATCTTACTCGATTATGTTTACCATATATGAAATGTTCACAAAAATCAAAATCCAGAGTGCAATTAGACATACCTTCAACCATACCTTTACCGTGTAGTGTTCGAAGGCCCTTTTCTCCAATATGTCCCAGTCTTTGATGTCACAACATGGTCTTCTTTTCAAGGATGATATTGGTCTTGTCTTCTTTATTTGTCTGCCCAAGGACAACATCACTGTTACACCCATTAGTATAAGTGATTCCCAACAACTTGTACAGAGTTCCACACCGAACTCCCCTCATCAACTCCATTGCTCCTCGTACCATCTTGCAAGTGTTCTTTCCAAATACAATATCCACTCCTGCATCATCCATATTGCTTATAGATATTAGGCTCCTAGCTAGTTTTGGAATGTGTAGAACCCCAGGAAGTGTTCTAATCCTTCCATCTTTTAGCAACAACTTAATCCTTCCACGTCCCAATATTTTTGTTGTCGAGTCATCTCTTAGGGATACATCACCACCATCATATTTTTCATATTTAGAGAACCACTCCCTATGAGGAGTCATATGGTATGACGCACTTGAGTCGATCAACCATACATCACGGTCTTCATGTGTACTTGTAGATGCCAGGTAAACATCACCTCCTTCTTCAGTGGAGGTTTTCACCTCTATGGAAGAGGTACTATCAGATCCCTTTGGTTTTTCAACCTTCTTAGACTTGCAATCTTTCTTATAATGCCCTGTTTTACCACACTTCTAGCATTTCTTGAAATATTTTCCTGAAGACTTAGATCTACCTATAGATTTAGATCTCCACCCCGAAGGCTTACCAAGGTTCCTGTCTTGGGTACACCCTCTTACAAATAAAGCATATGTGTTGTGACCATCCATGCTTTTTTGCCTCATCTCTTCAAATAACAAGGATGAAACTACATCCTCATACTTCAATGTAGATTGAGTGGTACTACCAATTGCTACAACCAGATTATCCCAAGAGTCTGGCAAAGAACATAACAAAGTAATACATTTATCTTCTTCTGCAATCGTAATATTAACAGAGACAAGTTGACTTACCAGAGTATTAAAGGCATTTAGATGTTCTGTCACATAACCTCCATCTTCCATCCTAAGATGATACAACTTCTTTCGAGGAAACAACTTGTTTACCAGGGACTTTGAATGATACAAATTCCCCAACTTATCCCATAGTTCCTTGGCTGTAGATTCTCTCGAGACATTCAACAAAACCGAGTCTGTCAGGCAGATTCGAATAGTACTCCTTGCTCTTCTGTCCAACTTCTCCCAATATTCCTTCGACATACCAGTAGTTGGTGTACTAGTTGTTTGTGTATTGGTAGGTTGTGTACCAGTAGCCTATGTGCTAGTAGATAGTGTACTAGTAGGATGTGTACCAGGATCCACAGTGATCCATTGTTCTTTGTCTACAAGAAGGTCCTCCATCTTCAGCTTCCATAGCTCAAATTTTTTACCATTGAACTTCTCTATCTCAATTCTAGAAGAGCTTGTCATTCCTCATTCTGCACTCAATTCACCACTGCAAAAGCTCCCACTAAACCCAGGTTTATCACAGACCCAAGATAAACTTGATCTATCAAGACCGAGCCCAACCCTCAACAACAAAGGCATCCCTTTGAAGCCAAAAATGAGCTCTGATGCCACATGTAAGTTTTAAACCTGTGAAGTAAAGAAATACATATAGGTTCTTAAGAAAATAAAAATTTAATCAATGGCTCATTCACATAGTACATAGAGATATATACCGAAAACCCTCAACTGGGAAAACCTTTCTTATATTCATTATATTGAATTTCACTATTCACTATACAATATATATACAATTTTTTTAGGTATTCCGTAGATACCAAAACCCTAATCCCTTAATCCGTGATTAATTTACAAAACCGTTAAAAATAGCAAAATCCACTAAAAATAACAAAAAATATTTGAGGGATCATCAGACGCAGTTGTCATATCTAATGCGCCCACACACACACATGAAAATAATATAACACATACACAACAATAGGGAGTAGCCCAAGTGTGTCCCTTGTTCGGAAGAAAAGAAGAAGGCATGAGGCAGACATATTGCAAGGTGAACTTGGGAAAATCAATCCACCTAATTTCAATGGTGAACATAGGAAAGGAGAAGAGGGATAGGCCTAGTTGTTGGAAATGATGAAGTATTTCTAGCTGCATGATTACCCCTCCCGAGTAGAAGCTATAATTTCCACGTACCACTTGAAAGGGAAAGAAGCCATGTGGTGGGATCAACTTAAGCAAGACAAGAACCTCGATGAGAAGAGGATATCATGTAGGTAGTTCGAAGGATATTTGTAAGAGAAAAAAAAATATGAGCATTACTATGAGAGAAATATTAAAGATTTATTTGAACTCAAGTTGGGAACCATGACAATGGAGGAATATGAGAAGTGGTTCTTTGAATTGTTGAAGTATGTTGACTTCATAAAAGATGAGAAGTTTAAAATCCAAAGGTTTCTAAGTGGGTTACCCTCCTTCTATAGTGAAAAGATACAATATGATAATCCTAAGGCTTAGGAGGAAACCATAAGGAGATAAAGGCACATTTATGAGAAAAGAAAAGGAAGGCTAGTTTTCCAAAAGGATTGGAATGAAAAGATGAAAGGGAAAAGGGATCAAAGGAAGAAAGGTTTTAAGCCACCCTTTTTCATAAATAACTCACAAACAAATCAACAAGGTCAAGCAGACAAAAATGAGAAAAAGAATGCATATTCACTTGGAAAAAGGGCCAAGACAACAACTTGTTCAATTTTCAGGATGTGAGGGAAATCACTTATATAGGGACTTTCCTTACAAAGGAGAAAGAATGAGGATTTTCCACAACATTCAGGGTGCTGAAATAGTGGAAGACATGAGAGGAAGCATGCCAAGGAATTATGCAGCCTTGGACAACAAGCAGGTAGATTATCAATCCCCCATGATTGAAGTGGAAGGTAAGATTGAAAACCTTCCCATAGAAATTTTAATTGATTATGGAGCTAGCCATAGCTACATAAGTATTGACATTGTTGAAAGATTTCACTTGCAAATAAGTAAGCATAAGAAATCTTGGTTAGTTCAGTTAGCCACGGGGGATAAGAGAAAGATCAATGAGTTGGTTAAATATTTTCAAATAGACATCAATGGACTCAACACGAAGGTATATGTAAACATCATACCATTGGGTTCATATGATTATCAAATTGGGATGGATTGGTTGGAGAAACATCATGTTGTCCTAGACTATTACAACAAGACAATCACATGTCTTGATGAATAAGGGAAGCAAAGCAAGATTCAAGGAATTCCAAGAGCTATAGTTGTTAGAGAGATTTCAACTATGCAGTTGAATAAGATCTTCAGGAAGGGATGTTAGATGTTTGTATCCCATATGGAGGAGGAAACCAAATACAAAGTGGTAAGCATTGAATACCATCCGATCTTGAGGGATTTTGAAGATGTTTTTAGAGAAATTCCAGGATTGACACTAAAGAGAGACATTGATTTCTCTATTGATTTAGTTCTAGGAGCTTCCCTAGTGTCTAAGACACCATACAAAATGGGTACACCAGAATTAAAAGAATTACAGATGCAGCTTGAATAAATTTTAAAGAAGGGGTATATACGCCCAAGTTTGTCACCTTGGGGAACCTCAATTATTTTTGTAAAGAATAAGGATGAAACCTTAAGGATGTGTATTCATTTTAGACAGCTTAATAAGGTTACCATAAAGAATACGTATCATTTTCCAAGAATTGATGATTTGTTTGATCAATTGAAAGGTGCAAGAATATTTTACAATATTGACTTGAGATCAGGTTATCATCAAGTAAGGATAAAGGAAGAAGACATTAGCAAGACACCATTCAGAACACGATATGGACATTATGAATTCACGGTAGTGCCATTTGGGCTATCAAATGTCCCAACAACCTTTATGTTTTTGATGAATGGAGTGTTCAAGGAGTACCTGGACAAGTTTTTGATTGTGTTATTAGACAATATACTCGTCTACTCTAAATCAAAAGAGGAACATGAGAAACATTTAAGAATGGTGTTTCAAGTTTTAAGAGACCATAGATTGTATACTAAGCTAAGTAAGTGCATATTTTATCAAAAGAAGATTCAATACTTGGGGCATATAATATTAGCAATAGGGATAGAAGTTGATCCTGAGAATATAGAGGCCACTAGAGGATGGCCAGTGCCAAAGAATGTGGAAGAGGTTAGATAATTCATGGGTCTTGCCATTTGTTACCGAAGATTCATAAAAGGTTTTTCAAAGATTGCAAGTCAAATCACTTCTTTGCAAAATAAGGGAGTGAAATTTGATTGGACTTCCAAGTGTGAAGAGAGTTTTCAACAGTTGAAGGGCATATTGACAAGTGCACCAATCTTGAATATTGTATATCCATATGAATATTTTGTTGTTTGCACCGATGCATGCAAGAAAGGACTCGATGGATTTCTTAGTCAAAAGGACCATGCGGTATGTTATGAGTCCAAAAAATTAAAAGAGAATGAGAGGAATTATGCTACACATGACTTGGAGTTAGCAGTGATTGTACACACATTGAAAATGTGGAGGCATTACCTTACGGACAAGAAATTCGATCTAAGGACAGACCACTATGGTCAGAAGCATTTGTTTGGACAACCAACACTAAATGCTAGGAAAACTAGATGGTTGGAATTTCTGAGTGAATATGAATTTGAAATTAAGCATATAAAGGGCAAGGAAAATCAAGTGGTCGATGCACTCAGCAGGAGAGCTCATGAAGTGCATATTTCAGCTATCAACATGTACTGGACAGATCTGAAAGACAAAATTATTGCAACGGAAAATTCAGATCAACACTATATGAAAATAAAAGAGACATTACAACAAGGTAATTTTTAGCATAAATTAAATTATTATGAGTTGAAAGACGGAATTCTCATGTACAAGGGTAAAGTGTATGTGTTGAATTCTAGTGAGTTGAAAAATGAAGTGTTGAAGGAAATGCACAATGTGCCATATGTTGGGAACCCAGGATATAAGAAAACAATTATTGCAGTAAGAAGGCAATATGTTTTGCCAGGAATGAAGAAAGAAGTGGCTAATTACATAGCCAGATTTCTAGAATGACAAAAGGTAAAAACAAAACATAGAAACCTAGCAGGTTTTCTACAACCATTTCCAATTCTAGAATGGAAATGGGAAGTAGTTACAGTTTATTTTATTACTAAGCTTCCCATAACATTGAAGCGGCATGACTCCATCATGGTGGTGGTGGATAAATTGACTAAACTAGCACATTTTGTTCCAGTAAAGAATACACACAGGGCATACAATATTGTAGAAATTTGTATGAAATAAGTTGCTAGGATACATGGAGTGACTAAGACAATAGTTTCAGATAGAGATCTAAATTTTAATTCTAACTTTTGGAAGGGTTTGTTCAAGGGCTTTGGGACAAATTTAAATCTTAGAACTGCATATCATCTAGAGTCAGATGGGAAAATAGAAAGGACTAATAGGATAATTGAGAACATGCTTAGAATGTATGTGATGGATCAACCATCAAAATGGGAAGTGTTAACACAAGAATTTTCCACCTGCCTCATAGGAATCAAGAAGTGACTAAGATTTACCCTCAAGATCATTATGGTGTAAATCAGGTGGCATTCTGCCCATGATTTCCACAGGAAGAATGAAAACATTGAGGTCTGAACAGCTCAAGCACCCTCAAACCTGTCCTCCACATCACCCCACCTCAACGCATTTTTATCTTGCCAAATCATCGCACAAACATTCTGTAGCGCTATGGCGCTACAGAATTGTCTAAAGAGTATACGCTATCAGCCTACCACCTGCAACACCTGTATTGGTCACAGTTGAGGCTGACCCTTAGAAGTCATGGGCATTATCTGAAACATTCATGGGTGCCAGGCCTCGTCCTGATCCCGATGAATCTATTTATTAAATATGGGGGTAGTAGTTGAGACCTTGTCTCACCCCATAAATGGAAAACATGCTGAGAGCAACTGTGAAGGAAGACTGTCAATCCGAAGTTTCCTTATGGATAGATTTTCCTGTAAAGAACATAATTGTGCTTGGCTCGCATCTAACATGAGGAGGCCTGCACAATCTGACAGAGTAGGTGCCAACTGCAAACTTTGAATGTAGGGGTCCGATCACATTCTTGGTGGTTGCATCATTTTTAGTATATATAGGCAGTTTTGATATTTTGTTAAGGTCAAATGGTTGAACTAGGCTCCCTTCTATTGTAATATTTTTATGAAGAACACTAGTTCTTTGGTTATGTATTTGTTCTTGAGACATCTTAGTTAATATAAGTAATATTTCTTTATCCATCTTATTTGCCTCTGACACTGAGAGAGTTCATGATTGACTAATTCACATGGATTGTTGTGACTGTATTATGATGAATGTTTGATTATAGTGTTATAATTTCTTTCAGTTTCTTTGATATTTGAATTCAAGAGGATATTGCGTTCAAGTTTTTCCTCCTTAGGTTGTTGGAAGACCTAATGTCCATGACATACCTCTACACTCTCCTCACCAAATTATTCCCTCTATTCACCCTTACTCCAACTTACTAACTGAAGTTGATTCCAGACCTAAATTGCTTGTGCATTCTAGTCTATATTTCTGAGTTAGAACATTATTATCATTGATTATTCTCCATTTTACCTCTTAAAACTCAATTACACTCACATAAAATGATGGGTATTGGGCTTAGCTTCTATGCAATCTGAAGGTGACTTCTAGTGCTAACATTCCTGGTGCCATTGTCAGGGACGAATTGAAGACTTTTTCGTGGGATAGAATGGAAAAGAAGCTTTGATTCTAAGGGTGCATTAGATATCAGTACCATTGAAGATTGAAAATTTCACCTGGCGACTCCACTATATGGATCCTAAAGGGAGACACACAAGGTCCACTTCACTGCTGCCTTTAGCAACGTCTGAAGCTGACCTAGAGGAAATTATCAGAAAGGGAAAGACTGCTCAAAAAGGTACCTCGACTATTGTACCAAGTTTTTCTGATAATTTTCATAATCCCTCTTTACAAACGCCAGTAACTGTTTCTGATTCTCCTATTATACAAACTGCTGGAGTTTCAATAAATTTAAGTTTTGGGAGTTTTCCTGTCGATTTCTCCCCTCCCATTTTTGTTTTAGAAGGATATAGAATTGACACCCCTTTCTCCCCCGAAGTTGTGAAGTGGAAAGAGAGATATTTGACACGCCTTTCTCCCCCGATGTTGTGAAGTGGAAGGAGAGAGATTTGACCTTAGAAGACTTTCCTACTCCATAATTTACTCCTCTTCCTCCTATTAGAGTTACTGCAGTTAAAGAAGGGGAAACCTATGTTACCTCCAGCCCCTCATCTTTATCTCCTAATGCTCAGCCTTTCATTTTTCTCCTAGAAGCACAACCTCAGTCTCGCCTGTCTAAACTCCATCCCCTCCGAGTTCTCCTCTAGTTCACATCCCAATGGCAGGTGCTAATCCCCCTAGAACTAGACTAGAAGTTGTAGTAGCTTCTAGGTTCACCCCTCTTGTTCTTCCTTAGCCTCTGAATGCCCTCCCAACTGATGGCTACCTTAATAAGTTGCCCAAGTTCACAGGTGAAGGAGACATAACTGCAGAGGGACACCTTGAAGCCTTTTATAGTTTTACATATAATCATGCAATTGAGGACAAAGATGTATGGATGAGGATTTTTGTTCATAGCCTTGAAGGTGAGGATAGTAAGTGGTTTAGGGCCTTTCCTCCTAGATCTATTGATGGTATTGAAGCCCTAGATGAAGCCTTCTTAAAAAATTGGGGGGATAAAAAATATATCATGTACTATATTGCATAGTTTGGATCACTAAAGAAAGGCGAAGGGGAATATGTTTCTGAATTCTCAAAGAGGTTTAATATAATGTATCATAAAATTCCCACTGATATTAATCCTACATAAACCTCTGCAAAGATTACTTATTATAGTGCTTTTGACCCTGATTTTTTCCTCTTGTTAAGAGAAAGAAGAGCTACCTCCTTGGATCATATGCAAGATGCATCCATTGAAGCAGAATCTAATATATTGGTAGTTGATAATATTAGGAGTAAGGGTGATAGAGATAGAAGAAAAGGTAGGTTTGAAGATTCATCTTCTAGTTCCTTTGTTTCCCGCCCTTGCCCCCCCTCCTCCTCAAACAGATGAAGTAACCAAACTACTGGAGTCACTCTCTGATAGGATGGAAAGATTCGATTTGGAAGGAAAGAAGAGCTACAAAAATCCCCAAATTGTTGATAATAGGGGTAGTTTCAAGAGACCAATTAATGTTCCTCGGACCATTTAGAGAGATCAGAGGAATAGGGACCGAGATGATCAGAAAATCCAAACTCCTCTCCAAAATAACCTGGTTGATGATGAAGCTAGAGAGGAAGAATACTCCGATCCTAAGATCCGTTGCCTTGGAGATACCTCTTCATCCCCTCATTTAAATCAGTCTGCATACAAAGAAGCCCTCATGAGTAATCAACTAAATGAAATGAGAAAAGGAGAAAATACTAGCAATGATCTGAATAGATATAACCTTCGATCCAAGAAGAAGGAAGGAAATCATGACATTCCTGAATGGCCTACTAGAGCTGAGAAACCTGTTAGAGATATAGCGAGAAACAACAAAGAAAGGAAGGCACGTATCCCCCGACCAGTGGTCAAAAGTCTTGTCCTAGAGGTGAAGAATATTCTGAATCCTCCCTCCCCTTGTAGCTTTGAGAATGAGATTCAAAAGATTAGAATCCCTATACTTCTCTCAGAGTTAGTCAAGCATGAGGATTTTAGAAGGTGCCTATCAAAGATTTTTCATCCCGAACCTGCATCTCACTCCACAGACTCAGTTAACCTCCAATATGAAAGGCTAGCTATCATATTAGGGCCTTTGGTAGAAGATAGAGATGACTCCTCCCCTCCTTTATACACCTCATTGAACATCCATGATAAGGTGTTTCATAACTGCTTGATGGATTCAGGGGCATCTCACAATCTTATGCCTAAGATTGTCATGGAAGAGCTCGAGTTGGAGGTTACAAAATCCTACCATGACATGTATACTTTCAACTCTAGGAAGGTAATGTGCCTTGGAGTTATCAAAGAATTGGTTGTTTCTCTGTTCCAACTACCAACGAAGAGCGTGGTCATGGATATTGTAGTGGCTGATGTTCCCCCTAAGTTTAGGATGCTCCTATCTAGATCTTGGATAAAGAGACTGGGGGGAACCTTGCATATGGACCTTTCATGCACCACCATTCCTATGTTTGGGGGTGAAAAAAAGAGACTTTACAGGGAAGCTCAGTTGGCCTACATCATTAGTGATGAAACAAACCCCACTAACCATCCTATTTTTTCTCTTGACACTGATTTGGGGTCCAACATATTGCAGCTCACTAATGCTCCTGAAAATCCTCTTGAAATCCGAAATCAACCCATCTCTTTTTGTGAAACCCCTCCTCCAAATACCTCTATTTGGAAGATTTTCTTTGATGCAAGAGAATCACAAGTGAGCCCATAAAGCAAGCGCAAAGGCAAGGACAACTGGAATTGCACTAGCGCATATTTTGAGACATTTTGAATTTGAATGAAGGAACATTAATGTAATAGTTAGGAGAACGTACTTGCATTTATGTCTCATGATTGTAAAATAGATCTTGAACATTGCTCTGATCTGTCGGATATGGATGCATTTAATTGTAACAAATGTAAAGTATTTGTATATTTTATTTCAATTATATAGCTTAGAGTCGTAGGAGGGAAAACGCATAAAACACACCCTCATATGTATTGTTGAATAATACTCATTGTAAGCTATAGAGCTTTGTAGAGAGAAACATCATAGAGAAGAACATAGATTGTAGAATGGTATAAGCAGATAGTTGTTGCTATTGAACCATGTACATGAGAACTGGGATTAATATAAAAATTCTTTGATTCCATTTCATGGTGTTGTGGTGGTTGTTGTTTACATCTATTTTAATTGTATGTTTACAGTTTTTCTTATGTTCTCTATTATGAATTTGTTTCAATGTTATGTGTGTGTACACTCTTGATTTCATGTTGAATGTATGAAGTCTGTGAGAGGAGAAGTATGAGTTTCAATTGTTTCTTGTCCTGAGGATTCTTGCAAGGAGTGCAGTGAAGGTCTGCATAGAGTGCATTGACAGGGTTCTGAGTTTTATCTCAGAAAAGCTCAAGGGGGGATATTGTTTTTCTCATACCAGCTAGAGTTCATGTATCGCACAGAGCCATGCAAGGTATGCATCGGTGAGTTGAAGTCTTAGAATTTTCCAACCAAGGATAAAGGTTGAAGAACTGTTGTCGCAAAGGAGTGCACAGAGTTGAAGAGTGAAATAACTAGGGGTTATTGTGAATGTCGCAAGGTGTACGAACAGGGATTACTTAGATTCTAGGAGTTACAGTGAGAGTCCAAATTCAGAAGGGTTAGAAACTTTGAAGTGTTCAAAGGAAGAACGAGGTCCGGAGTCACCTTGCAGAAGCTAAGATCAGAAGGAAATATGTCAAGGTATTTATTGTGGAGTCTTTGAGAAGTCTGAATGGACGGTCAAAATTCTCAGAGGGAGAATCGTGAAGTTTCGTCGGCCATTGGATCTTGTCGACCAACGAGAAGATTAAGGCTGAGTGTCTTTCAACACTCATAATCTCGGGAGGAATAATGATCGTTGGATCTAGATCAATGAGGGTCATTGATCTTGTGCTTAAAATTTTCCTTTTTGGAATTCGGGGCATGGAAGACGTTGTGACTCGGAGTCGAGAGTTGTGAACTCCCAATTCACGAAGTCTCGATAGAATCAGGACCATCATATCATGGGAAGCTCAGATCCTTCGATCATGATGAGGAACCATCGTTACTTCAACTATCGGTGAAAGGTATTGCTGCATTTCAAATCGCCAATAAGAGAAATTCCGAAGTGCCGAAAATATTTGGGCCCCAGGTTTTAGACAGAGGTCACATTATGTAAAGTTAAGGGAGGAGTCAAAGGACCCATTAGCCTTTTGGGGTTTCGGGGATTGACGATTCAAAGGGAATCACATCAGTGATCGCAAAGTCACGAAAATCGAAATACATTTCGGGTGAAGATTGTGGTCACGTCAACTGATCATGTGGATAAGAGTTGGCGCTTAGTGATTATTTGCACAGGTGTAAGTTCTAAGAAGGACTTGGGGATAAACACTTGTGTGTTGAAGGTTCCTGTGGGGAATCAAAGAGTGAATAAAACTCAAAGGGGATATTAATAATGATCCTTATACCAGGAGGTCGTGCAGAACCTGCTGAGGTAGGGGTGTTGCACCAGGTCGTATCAGAGCACTACAATATTTGTTTCTGTAGGCGAGAGGAGATGGACGGCAAGTTGTGATTTGAATTCTATGTAAACAGATTTGAACAATGTCACCCAGAAGATTTCATGATATACTAATGCCCGATCTAGCTTTGTAAAGGGAGATGAGAGAACTTCATGCTTGATTATATGCCATGGAGATGACACAAAGGTGGACGGCTAAAGCTGGAGATGTTAGTGAGGCTAAAAGCGAGAGTGAGGCAGGAAATGGAGAAGAATTTGTAACCGAAGATGCTATAGAAGAACGTCTATTCTGAGTAGTTGCAAGAATAGGGGCCAAAGAAAAAATGGATATTCCGATGTATGAAGGAAACTTGGACGTCGAGGAGCTACAAGATTGGTTTAGATCTCTAGACAAATACTTCAATTACGAAGATATCGAAGATGATAAGAAGGTAAAACATGTTGTCACTAGACTTAAAGGGAATGAAACACTATGGTGGGATGAACTGCAAGCTAACAAGCATTGCAAAGGTAAGCAAAAAATCAAAATCTAGGATGGAATGGTTGCAAAGATGGCTAAATTTATACCCAGATATTACCAAATCAAACTGTTTCGAAGAATGCAGAATTTGAGACAGAAAGGAATGACAGTGAAAGAATACACTGAAGAGTTCTACAGGATAAACATTAGAGAAGGTCATCATGAAAATGATGATGAGAAGGTCGCCAGATACATGAATGGTATAAGATATGAAATTCAAGATGAGATGAGCATGATGACGATTAGAAATGTGGAATATGCTTATCAGATTTCTCTGAAGGTTGAAGATAAATTGGCCCAAAAACAAAGTAAAAAAGGAACAGGTAGAAGCCAGAACAGAGGCAAAGCAATTGCCCAGGATGGAGTACAGAAGCCGAAGGAAGAAGAAAAGAAACCTCATACTCACCTTGAAAGAGGAGGAAGTTCACAAGGAAGGAAATATGATGACATGAACACTTTTCCATGAGAAAGAGGAAGAGGAAGAGGTGGTGAGATAAAATGTTCTGTCTGTGGAAATATCAGACATATGTCTTTTGAATGTCCCGATAGGAAAAGAGATGGAGGTGAAGCTCACATTTCATAAGTGCAAAAGCGAAATGTTAAGGCAGAAGATGCAAAAGATGCAAAAGGCGGAAGATCCTTAATGATGAGGAAAATTCTCTTAAAACCAGAGAAGGAGATAGAGAATCTAGTCCAAAGAAACAATTTGTTTAGAACTGCTTGCAAGACCAAGGATAGGGTATGCAAGGTAATAGTGGACAATGGAAGTACAAATAATTTAGTCTCCACAGAAATGGTGGAAAATCCAAAATTGGAAACAGTTGCACATCTGAGTCCATACAGAGTCTCCTGGTTGCAAAAAGGACATCAAGTAACTATCACTAAACAATGTTTAGTCGAATTTAAGATAGGGAGATATAAGGATTAAATTTTATGTGATGTTATTCCCATGGATGTATGTCATTTTTCATTGGGGAGACCGTGGAAATATGACAGGAATGTTGTTCATGATGGGAGGAATAACACATACACCTTGGAGAAGAATGGTAGGATGCATATGTTGTTGCCAATTAAAGACAAGGAGGTAAAAACAAAGACAAGAAATACTATACTTCTGATGAGTGGGAAGGATCTTCTTGACGAAGTCAAGAAAGAAGAAGACATGCAGTTTGTTATAGTGAGAAAACCCAAAGTCATTTTAACAAGTACTTCGATAGATGATCTACTAGAGGAAATTCAGGAACTGTTGGAGAATTTTGTTGATATAGTGGTGGATGATTTACCTTGTTCATTTCCACCCATCAAGAGTATAATCCATCACATTGAACCTATACTAGGAGCAAGTTTAACAAAAAACGAAGCATACAGATTGTTGCCACAGGAGAATGAAGAGGTCAAGAAGCAAGTTCAGGATTTGATGGATAAAGGATTGATTAGAGAAAGCTTGAGTCCATGTGTTGTTCCAACAGTGCTAATTCCAAAGAAAGATGGTGGATGGAGAATGTGTACAGATTCAAGGGCTATAAACAAGATTACCATCAGGTATATATTTC
Organism: Picea engelmannii; assembly: GCA_009831015.1. Lineage (NCBI taxonomy): Eukaryota > Viridiplantae > Streptophyta > Pinopsida > Pinales > Pinaceae > Picea > Picea engelmannii. Next base: position 196,136 of record ML783826.1, on the reverse strand, counting down.
CTTTACCCAGGATAGATGACTTGATTGATTTCTTAAGTGGAGCAAGGGTTTTTTCAAAAATTGATTTGAAAAGAGGATATCATCAGATTCGAATTAGAGAAGGTGATGAATGGAAAAAAACATTCAAAATGAATGAAGGGTTGTATGAATGGCTTGTCATGCCATTTGGTTTAACGAATGCGCCAAGTACTTTCATGAGGTTGATGAATGGGGTGTTGAAGGATTTCATTGGAAAGTTTGTGATTGTGTATCTTGATGATATATTGATAGTCAGTAAAACTAAGGAAGAACATTTGAGACACTTAGATCTAGTGATGAGGAGGTTGCAGCAAGAGAAGTTGTTGATAAATTTGAAGAAGTCACATTTCATGAAGAAAGAACTCATTTATTTAGGGTTTATGATCTCTTCAAACGAGTTAAATATGGATCCTGAGAAGGTAAAAGTAATCAGGGATTGACCGTCACCAAAGAACATCTTTGAAGTCAGGAGCTTCCATGGATTGCCTAGTTTTTACAGGAAATTCATCAGGAATTTTAGTGGGATATGTGCACCAATGATGGACACAGTCAAGAAAAGACACAAATTTTTTCATTGGATAGAGGAAGAAGAGAAGAGTTTTAAGTTGTTGAAGGAGAAAATAACTGGACAACCAGTTTTGGTTCTACCAAATTTCAGCAAAACATTCCAAGTCAGATGTGACGCAAGTGGATTCGCGATTGCAGCAGTCTTGAGTCAAGATAATAGACCGAATGCATACTTCAGTGAGAAGCTGAACAATGCCAAAGTGAAATATTCCATGTATGATAAAGAATTTTATGCAATCATACAAGCATTAAAGAAATGGAGGCACTACTTGATTCTGAAAGAGTTTTTCTTGTATAGCGACAACCATGATTTACAATTCATAACTCAATAGGAGAAGCTAAACCAGAAACACCCAAAATGGGTTGAATATATGCAAAATTTTACTTTTGTTATAAAGCACATTTCTAGAACTGCTAACAAGGTTGTTGATGCATTGAGCAGGAAATGTTTGATTCTGGACGATTTTTGTGTGAAGACCTTAGGTTTTGATAGCCTTAAGGACATGTACAGAGATGATCTAGATTTTAAAGATACTTATGAAGCATGTGAGAATCCATTTCTCAGAGATAGAAGCCAGTGGACCCAGTATTTGATTCAGGATGGACCGTTATTCAAGGGAAATCAGTTGTGTATTATGAAGAGTTATATGAGAGAGAATCTTCTGAAGGAAGATCATAGTGGGCGATTGGCTGGACATTTCAACCATGACAAAACGTTTGCGCAGCTGAACAACTTATACTATTATCCAAGGATGAGGACAGATGTCAAGAAAATTGTGAACAAATGCAGAATTTGCCAACACACGAAAGGGAAAAGACAAAATAAAGGATTGTATCAACCATTTCCAGTACCAGAGAGGCTGGGGGATGTGGTAAGCATGGATTTTTTGTTAGGACTTCCGAGGACACAGAGGGGTTGTGACTCCATATTTGTGGTATTCAATAGATTTTCAAAAATGACACATTTCATACCATGTCAGAAAACTAGTGATGCAACTCACATTGCAAATATGTTTTTCAAAGAAGTTGTTAGACTTCATGACTTACCCAAGAGTATTTTTTCAGATCGAGATACCAAATTTGTTGGTCATTTCTTGCAGACCCTATGGAAGAAATTGGGGACAAATTTATATTTTATCTCAGCATATCATCCTCAGATGGATGGATAGATTGAGGTAGTGAATAGGAGTTTGGGGGACTTATTGAGGAGTTTGGTAGCTAAACATCACAGCCAGTGGGATCAAGTTCTGCCACAGGCGGAATTTTCATATAACAACTCACCTAACTGGAGAACAAGACAGAGACCATTTTAGATTATGTATGGAATTCAACTGAGAGGAGTATCTGAATTGAGGGACTTAGAACATAATGAATTTAGAAGTGGAGCAGAGGATTTTGTAGTAGAGATGCAAGAGCTCCACAGAGAAATCAAAGAGCGGTTAAAGAATTCTAACTAGGAATAAAAGCGCAGAGCAGATCAACACAGGAGAGAAATTTGGTTTGAAGTAGATGATTTGGTTCTGCCGCATCTCAGAAAAGAAATGTTCCCAAGGGGAACATACAATAAGTTGAAGATGAAGAAAATTGGACCATGTAAGATTTTGTGAAAGTTTGAGCCAAATGCTTATGAAGTAGAATTACAAGATGGGGTAGGAATATCACCCATATTCAACATAGCATATTTGTATCCTTACAGAGCTGGTGGAGAAGGAAGAGAGGAGGATCAAAAAGAAGTTTAGTGGGTCAAACAGTTGCCTGTAGCTAAAAATCCACAGATGGAAAATATAATTGATCGGAGAGTTGGAAAGAAGACTTGAAGGAAGACATACTTTGAATATTTGGTCAAATGGAAAGGACACCCGATTGAGGATGCATGTTGGGAAGGCGAAGCAGATATCCAAAAACATGGACAGATGGTGTAGGAGCTCATGAACATGAGTTCATGAATTTTTCAGCCAAGAGAGTATGATGTAGGAGCATCGCAAGCGAGCTTGTAAAGCAAGCGCAAAGGCAAGGACAGCTGGAATTGCACCAGCGCATATTTTGAGACATTTGGAATTTGAATGAAGGAACTTTAATGTAATAGTTAGGAGAACGTACTTGCATTTATGTTTCAAGATTGTAAAACAGATCTTGAGTGTTTCTCTCATCTGTCGAATATGGAGGCATTTAATTGTAATGTATGTAAAGTAGTTGTAGAATTTAGTTCGATTAGATAGCTTAGTGTCGTAGGAGGGAAAACTCATAAAAGACACCCTCATATTTATTGTTGAATAAGTCTCATTGTAAGCTATAGAGCTGTAGAGAGTAAGAGCATAGAGAAGAACAAAGATTGTAGGATGGTATAAGCAGATAACTTTTTCTATTGAATCGTGTATAGGAGCACTGGGATTAATATAAAAATGCTTTAATTCCATTTCATGGTGTTGTGGTGGTTGTTGTTTACATCTATTTTAATGGTATGTTTACAATTTTTCTTATGTTCTATGTTATGCATTTATTTCAATGCTATGTGTGTGTATGATCTTGATTTCATGTTGAATGAATGAAGTCTGTGAGAGGAGAAGTATGAGTTTCAATTGTTTCTCTTCCTGAGGATTCCTGCAAGGAGTGCAGTGAAGGTCCGCATAGAGTGCATTGACACGTTTATGAGTTTTATCTCAGAAAAGCTCAGGCGGGGGGGGGGATACGTTGTTCTCATACCAACTGGAGTGTAGGCATTGCACAAAGTCATGAAATGTGTGCACTGACGAGTTGAATGCTTAGAATTTTCCAACCAAGGAGAAAGGTTTAAGAACTGTTGTCACAAAGGAGTGCACAGAGTTGACGTGTGAAATAACCAGGGGTTATTGTGAATGTTGCAAGGTGTGCGGGCAGGAATTCCTTAGATTCCAGGAGTTACAGTGAGAGTCCAAATTTAGAAGGGTTAGAACCTTTAAAGTTTTCAAAGGAAGAATGAGGTCCAGAGTCACCTCGCAGAAGCTAAGATCAGAAGGAAAGACACCAAGGTATTTATTGAGGAGTCTTTGAGAAGTCTGAATGGACGGTCAAAATTCTCAGAGGGAGAATTGCGAAGTTCCGTGGGCCATTGGATCTTGTTGACCAGTAGGAAGATTAAGGTTGAGTGTCTTTCAACACTCGTAAGCTCATGAGGAACAGTGGTCGTTGGATCAATATCAACGAGGGTTGTTGATCTCGTGCTTAAAATTCACCTTTTTGGAATTCGGGGCGTGGAGGATGTTGTGACTCGGAGTCGAGAGTTGTGAACTCCCGATTCACGGAGTCTCAATAGAATAAATACCATCAGATCATGGGAATATCAGATTCATTGATCATGATGAGGAACCATTGTGACTTTGTCTATCGGTGAAAGGTGTTGTTTCATTTCAAATCATCGATAAGTGAAATTTCGAAGTGCCAAAAATATTTGGGCCCCAGGTTTTAGACAGAGGTCACATTAAGTAAAGTCAAGGGAGGAATCAAAGGACCCATTAGCCTTTCAAGGTTTTGGGTATTGATGATTCAGAGGGACTCACATCAGTGATTGCGAAGTTGCAAAAATCGAAATACTTTTTGGGTGAAGATTGTGGTCACGTCAGTTGATCACGGGGATAAGATTTGGCGCTTAGTGCTTATTTGCATAGGCGTAACTTCTAAGAAGTACCTATGGATAAACACTTGTGTGTTGAAGGTTCTTGTGGGGAATCAAATATTCAATCAAACTCAAAGGGGAGATTAAGAACGATCCTTAGAACGAGAGGTCGTGCAGAACCTATTGAGGTAGGGGTGCTTCGCCATTCTTTGATGGAGCCTCTTATAAGGAAGGTGTTGGTGTTGGAGTGGTTTTTATTTCACCTTGTCAAGAGACTATAGCTTTGTATTACAAGCTATAATTTGAGGCTACCAACAATGTAGAAGAGTATGAAGCTCTTATTTTGGGTTTAATGGATACAAAGGACATGGGAATTGAGGAGCTATCATTATTTGGTGATGCAAAGATAATTGTTCACCAGATCAAAAGTATTTACCAAGACAAGCATCCTAGGCTTAGAGATTACAAGAACAAAGTGTGGGACCTAGTTGACAGTTTCTTCTTGGATCTCAACATTTCATATATTCCAAGAGAGGAGAATACCATGGATGATTCTTTGGTTGTTTCAGTAAGCCATTTTTGGGTCCCACTACCACCTAAACTCAAGTATGATGTAGAGGTGAATTATAGACCCTCTATACCTGACAATGGCAAGCATTGGAAGGTGTTTGAGGATGATCTTGAGATCAAAAAATTTCTTGAGTCTGTTGATGAGTTCTCTGCATTACATATTGATCAGGATCATGATTCTGAAAGTAACCCTCATGCTGATGTATTTTTAAATAAAATTTCTAATCACCATATTGTTCAATTGCCTACCAACCACATTCCAAAGGGACTAATTCATTTGGAAGCATTGTTTGATGGGAATGATGTGGTAGTAAAATTTAAAGTCTCAACTAATGATGATGAAATAACTGAGTGAAATATTGGCACAGAGAAGGACCCAAAATTTGTCAAGTTGTCAAGCAGCTTGTCAACAGAGCAAAGGGTTGAATATGCAGAGTTGTTAAAATAATTTGTTGATGTGTTTTCCTGGACATATGAAGATCTCAGAACATATGAAACAAGTGTCATTGAGCATACAATACCATTGAATTAAGGGGGAAAACCATTTAGGAATAAATTGAGACAAATAAATCCTATGTTGTTGCTTATTATGGAGAAAGAGGTGAAACAAATTTTGGATGACCAAATTATCATCCCTTTGAGGTATTATGAATGGGTGGCCAACTTGGTCCTAGTGAGAAAGAAGAATGGAGAAATTAGACTTCGTGTCGATTTCAAGAACTTGAACAGATCCTCTAAGAAGGACAATTACCCCTTGCCAAAGATGGAGAAAATATTACAGAGGGTAACATGTACATCTAAGATGTCCATGATTGATGTATTTTCTGGCTACAATCAGATCTCTATCTTTCCTGAAGACAGAGAATAGATAACATTCACTACCCCTTGGGGAACATTCATGTATGCTAATATGCCCTTTGGTCTGATGAACACAGGGGAAACCTTTCAACGAGCCATGGACATAGAATTTATTAGGGAACAAGACAAGTTTGTTGTCATCTATTTGGATGACATAACAATGTTCTCACAATCTGATGAAGAACATCATGACCATTTGAAAAGGATCTTTTTGAAATGCATAAAGTTTGTTCTTTCTTTAAATCCAAAAAAGTCATTATTTTCCATGAAAGAGGGGAAACTATTGGGTCACATTGTGCCAGATGAGGGGGTAAGGATTGATTCAAGAAGGGTATAAGATATCCAAACTTTGTCACTCCCTAGATCCAAGAAAGAAGTTCAGTCTTTCTTGGGGAAAATTAATTTTATAAGAAGGTTTGTTTCAAATTTCGCCGAGTTGGTAAAGTTTATCATAGCCATGTTGAGGAAAGGAAATGAAATCAAATGGACGTTTGAATATCATAACTCTTTTGACCAAATAAATAAGGCCTTGACTGAAGCACCCGTGCTCATCCGTCCTGAATACTCCAAGGAGTTTCTTATTTTCTCTTTTGCTTCATTTGACACAGTAGCAGTTGTTTTGTTGCTGAAAAATTTTGAAGGGTTAGAGCAGCCCATTTCCTTTTTCAGTAGGGCACTGAGAAATGCTAAAATAAAGTATGACATCATGGAAAAGCAGACATATTCTTTGGTTAAATCTCTCAAAGTTTTCATAGTTTATGTGCTACATTCAAAAGTCATTGCATATGTCCCTGCAGCCTCTGTGAAGGAGATCCTCATTCAGCATGACATAGACGGAAGAAGGAGCAAGTGGATTGCCAAAATCCTTGAATTTGATCTTGAAGTAAATCCTACCAAATTGGTTAAAGGTCAAGTTTTAGATAGGTTGCTGCCTGAATCTAACTATAAATCCTTGGGGGTCAATTTCATCAAAAGTTGTTCAGAGAATCAACAAGCTGATTTGTCTGATGAAGATCCTAAAGTCACACCCCCATTGGAAGGATGCACTTGGTACAAAGACATTATATTTTTCCTACAGACGTTACAGCCTCATGATGGCATGGAAAAGAGAAAGGTAAGAGATTTGAAGCTCAAATCAATTAAATATTGTCTGAGTGATCATGTCTTATATTGAAAATACCCTTTAGGAGTGTTGTTGAGATGCCTAGACCCACAGGAAGCCCAAAAGATTATATATGATTTTCATGATAGTTTATGTGGGGGCCATCACTTCTGGAGACCCACAGCCTATAAAATTCTCAAGGCTGGGTATTTTTGGCCTAGCCTCTTTACTGTTGTCTATGAAAATATCAGGGCTTGTATTAAGTGTTAGAAATTCTCTGGAAAGCAGCAGCTCAAGTCTTTGCCACTAAAGCCTATGGTAGCTTCAGGGCCCTTTTAGCAGTGGGGCCTAGATTTTATTGGGGAAATTCATCCTGCTTCAAGTGGTCAACATAGGTGGATCTTGACTGCCACATACTACTTTACTAAGTGGATAGAGGCCATCCCCACAAGAAATGATTCCCACAAAGTAATCATTAGTTTTATCGAGGATATTATGACAAGATTTGGCTGTCCAAACAAATTCATCACTGATAATGTTGCAGCTTTCAAGGCTGAACCATTGATTAAGTTTTGTGAACAGTTTGGAATCACATTGATTCTCTCTACTCCTTACTATCCCCAAGGGAATGGACTGGCAGAGTCCTCTAACAAGAGCCTTGTTAAGATCATCAAAATATTGTTAGAGGACAACAAGAAGGCATGGGACTCAAAGATTAAATTTTATTTATGGGATGACATTGTGACAAAAAAGAGATCCCTTGGTGTCTCTACTTTCCAAATTGTGTATGGAATTGAGGCCATTTTCCCTTCTCATCATGCCTTGCCCGTGGTAAAAATATTCCAAGACTACCAAGGGGAACCTGATGATATGATCAGAAGAATACAATAGTTGGTAGAAGTGCAGCAGATGAGGGAGCAACTACTGGACAAAGCATATGATCATCAACAAAATATCAAGAGGGCCTTTAACAAGAAGGTGAACAAAGAGGATTTCCAGCTGGGAGATCTAGTAATCAAGTTCAATGCACCTAATCAAGATAAAGGCAAGCACGATAAATTTGAGGCCTTGTGGATCAGCCCCTTCAAAATTTATGACTTTTTTTCAAATAACACTTACAAGTTGCAGGATTTGGAGGATGTTGAAGTTTTTGGTAGCCCTGTAAATGGGCATTTTCTGAAGAAGTTTTTTTACTTAGGCCATGAGTGGCTTCCCATGTCATTGTAAATATCATTTTTATTTTGTTTTTGGTTTTTATAAGTGACTCCACAACCCAACACTAAGGCACTGAAAGTGCAAAAGGAGTTCTTAGAGCCTCATAGGGAGGTCTCTGTCCCCCATGGAGCCTATATGTTAACACATGAATTTACCACATACTTCATAGGAATCAAGCAATGACTGAGATTTACCCTCAGGAGCATTATGATGTAAATAATGTGCCATTCTACCCATGATTTCCACAGGAAGAATGAAAACGTTGAGGTTTGAACATCTCAAGAACCCTCAAACTTGTGCTCCACATCACCCCGTCTAAGCACATTTTTCTCTCGCCGCATCATCACAGAAACATTCCATAGCACTATGGCACTACGAAATTGTCTAAAGTGAATACACTATCAACCTGCCACCTGAAACACCCATATTTGTCATAGAAGAAGATTTGCATGGCCTCAGGACATCGAGGCTGACCCTCAGAAGTTGTGGGCACCGTATGAAAAATTCATGGGTGTCAGGCCTCATCCTGATCCCGATGAAGGTAGTTATTGAATATGGGGGTGACAGTTGAGACCTCGTCTCACCCCAGAAATGGAAAAGATGCAGAGAGCGGCCGTGAAGGCAGACTCTCAATCTAAAGTTTCCTTATGGACATATTTTCCTGTAAAGCACATAAATGCGCCTGGATCACATCTGACATGAGGAGGCCTGCACAATCTGACATATTAGGTGTCAATTGGAAACTTTGAATGCATGGGTCCAATCACATTCCTAGTGGTTGCAACATTTTTAGTATATATAAGAAGTTTTGATATTTTTTTAAGGTCGAATGGTTGAGCTAGGCTCCCTGCTATTGTAATATTTTTATGAAGAACACTAGTTCTTTGGTTATGTATTTGTTCTTGAGACATATTGGTTAATATAAGTCATATTTATTTCTCCATCTTATTTGCCTCTGATACTAAGAGATTTCATGATTGACTGATTCAAATGGGTTGTCGTGACTGTATTATGATGAATGCTTGATTATAGTGTTGTTATAATTTCTTTCAGTTTCTTTGAGATTTGAATTCAAGAGGATATTGCGTTCAAGTTTTTCTCCTTAGGTTGTTGGAAGACCTGATGTCCACAACAGACCTCTACACTCTCCTCACCAAAGTATTCCCTCTATTCACCCGTACTCCAACTTACTGACTGAAGTTGATTCCAGACCTCAATTGCTTGTGCATGCTAGTCTAGATTTCTGACTTAGAATGTTATTATCATTGAGTCTTCTCCATTTGATATCTTAAAAATCAATTACGCTCACATAAAATGATGGGTATTGGGCTTACCTTCTATGCAATATGAAGGTGACTTCTAGTCCTAACAGGAAGATTATATTCATTTAGTTGAATTTTCCTACAACAATGGGTATCAGGCCTTGTTTAAAATGAGTCTATTTGAAGCATTGTAATGTAATACACCAGTGAGTTGGGATAATCTGACAGACAGAGAAGTTGTTGGAAAAGAATTTTTAAAGGAAATGGAAGAGCAGATGGAAACGATAAAGCATAATTTAAAGGCTTCCCAAGATAGGAATAAAAGTTATGTAGATAGGAACAAATTTTTCAGATATTTTAAAGTGGGAGAACATGTGTTATTAAAAGTAAAGGAAAAGAGAAGTTCAATAAGATTATGAAGTTGCTTGAAGTTGGCAGTGAGATATTGTGGTCCTTTTGAAATATTAGATAAGATAGGTTTAGTTTCATACATGTTATATTTTCTTGCATCCATGAGAGTGCATAATGTATTTCATTTGTCATTGTTAAAGAAATATGTTCATGATCCTAACCACATAATTGATTGGAATGTGATCCAGGTGGAGCACGAAGGGGATTTTTGGGTGGAACCAGTACTCATCATAGACCAGAAAGTAAAAGGACTAGGGAACAAATCCATAGGGATGGTAAAGGTTCAATGGACCTGCTACAATCCTGAAGATGCTACATGGGAGCATGAAAAAAACATGCGGGTAGAATGCCCACAAACTTTTGATAGTTTTGAAGAAAATATAATGCAAGACTCCATTTTGAGTAGCTAAAATTATGGAACCGCATCTTCGAGTCCTTGTCAATTGCATTGGGGACCTTAATAAAAGAATGGTTCATTCCTTGGGTTACTCTTGATAAACATATGGTGCATACCTTGGGTTATCCATGATAAATGGATGGTACATCGCTTGGGTTATCCTTGATAAATGAGTGGTGCATTCCTTGGGTCAGCGATTTGAAAGGAACATGAGATTATGGTCAGACCTATTGCTGAAGTTGTCAAATTGCATAATTTTATTTCTAGGTATTGGGATGTAAATTTATATAATTATATATATATATATATATATATATAGAGAGAGAGAGAGAGAGAGAGAGAGAGAGAGAGAGAGAGAGAGTGCGTATATGAACCTTCCCATTTTTGATTGAGTGTTTCCAAATCCAATCATTGAATACATGTAAGAGGGTGGGTGTGAGTGGTCACATCCCAAAGTTATTGGGCACATGGGGGTTGAGTAAAATCATCTTGGGGAAGAGTGTGAGTCAAGAAAGGTAAGACAAGAGAGGAAATTTGTATCGGTTGGGACAAAAATTTTACACATTGATTTTTTGTGCATGAGAGCAATGAGAGAGAAATAAACAGAGTTGGGATATGATGCAACCATTGAGGGATAATTCTAGAGCGAGTTGGAGCATAATTGGAGCGAATTGGACATGGAAAACTGAAGAGCCAGGTTTTTAGGTCTAAAGAGTGGACTCTTGTGTGGGTCACACTAAAACAATAAGTGTGTGTTGTTGGTTTGATGATAGTTTTCCTAGAAACAATTTATCTTGAGTTCCCAAATGACATATTCCTAGCTACATGTGTCAGAGATACCCTTATAAAAGAATGGAACATTCCTTGGTTTAATCTTGATAAATGGATGGTACATCCCTTGGTTTAATCCTGATAAATGGATGGTACATCCCTTGGGTTATCCCTAATAAGCGAGTGGTGCATGCCTTGGGTTGGACAGGTCAAGAGGAAGAGAGAGATGGTGGAAAATCACGATATTTGTAGGAGAATATCAGTTGGGTTGAGAATTTTATGAGTTGTGAGAGGATTGTCATATACCACCCTCTTTTGTGGATTGCTATCCTTATCTCGGGGGTGACTGGCTATTGATATTTGGAACAATAAGTCTATCATTGGGTGGAATGTCCATCCCAAGAAGTTGGTCACACAATTGTTGTGAAAAGATAAGTTTTTTATCTTGTTGTTGTGTTTAATTATGTGTTTAATTGATGTGCATGAACTCTATGCATTTGGAAGTGATTTATATTCTATTGTAATGAGTTTTGTCATTGTATGTCATATTGATTATTAGCAGGCTGTAGATTCTTCTATTTTTTGAATATAGGTAGTAGCTAAATTTGTTTTAATTTGTAGCTGAAAGCTATCAGAAATGAGTTAACTGTAAATGAATTAAATTAGTTAGCAGAATTTCATTTTTATGTATATTTTGCATTGTAATGTCCCTTGGTTGGATTGGGTGAAGTTACACATATGACTTGGATAAAACATGTCTAATCATAATGGTCCTATAGAGGGATTTCTTTTATCCTAACTTTTAAAAATAGGTACAATGAGGCTTTGATTCCATGGTTTAGGGAAGCCCTACTTGACTGCCAAATTGAAGAGATTTTGGATGTGAGGGATGAGGATAGGCCCTCTAAGTTTTTAAATTTATTCTTGGTATCCTTCAATGTCCTTATATTTCCCTTTTGTGTTCCACTTAACCCCAAACTCCATGTACTTTATAGAAAAAAAATTCTTCTTTTGTAGAAAGGATTTGAATGTTTTCCATGACATCAATGGATTCATAAAGATTTTTAAGGTAGAAATTTCCGTACCTCAAATAAATCATATTGTTTTATTTATTTTTATGAGTCAAAATTTACTTCCAATTTTTTTTAGGATCTAGCATATATAGGTGCAAAACATTTTATTGCTTCCTATTTATATATTACCTTGTTTTCCTTTTAACTATATCTTTGTACCTATGTATCTTGTCGGATTTTGAGGACTCATTAGAGACATCATGAATGGATTTTCTAGAGACCTTACATTCTTTATCATACCAAGGGTTGGTTGTTCTACTTGTCTTTTTACACGTCACTTCGATACATAACTTACTAATGAAATTAGAGAGGGTTTTCTTGAAAATATGATAGAGGTATTCAATATTCTCCTTATTTCATAGGAAACTTTGTAGTTCCCTATTTTTGTTTACTATTGATACTGATTAGACTTTATGATTTGAGGGCATTTGTTTACAATTGACCTAGCTATTTGACTAATGTTTTGATGATGGAACATGAAATTTTAATTATGTGATTGGATTTAAATGATGATTACTAAATTGGTTTATTTATAAGATTATATTGTAACATCCCCAGCCCCCAAGTTCGGCCACACCACACAATTGTTTTGTTTTCCCTCTAATATCGTTTATTAACTACATGCCCTACATATGCAACAATTATATAGAACCAACAATAAAATGCACAACCATTCATAATTATGTACAATTATAGAAAAAATAATTAACATAAACATACACACATTAAACAACATATAGACACACATAAAAGAACACCTACATTTTTTTGTAAATCACAAACTGAATGAAAACCTTAGACATTCCTCCTAGCCATAGACTATGTTGTCCATACACTCTCAAAAACAAGTCACCCCCAACTTGGGGCTATGACTCCACCTGGAAAAGGCTAGCTAATCCAAACTAAGGTATGGAAACATCTCAACAAAGGTAGGCTCGGGTGCCAACTCCAGCAACAATTCCTATCTCACATCCTGTAACACCCCCAGCCACCTGCTAGGATTTGTCACTTAAAACTCTCTTTCTCATCAACTCTGATACCAATTTTCCAGCAATTCCATATGAATTTCTCTGACACAACTTTGTCCTTAATTTAAACATATAGAAACTCTGTAATGCATGATTATGTACATTTCTAAACAGATTTATACACAATTCATAACAAAATTATAAACACAACATGAATAACATAAACCCATGACAACAATTGCATAAATATAATTTGCAAACATGATTAACACACAATTGGCACTTATGTTTTGGAATAAAATACACCAACTGCGGGCAGACCTTCCACGTTCCTCCCAGTCGTAGACCACACTGTTCATAAATCTCAATAGTGGGTCATCCTCAAGATGTGGCTAAACTCCACTTTGGAAAGGGTTTTGAACCAAGATAAAGTATCTCATGCTATAGGAACTCATTCATAGGTAGCTCATACATAGGTGAATCAATTGCAAAAAAGTTTGTCACGGATGTCAATTCACACTAACAACCTACAGTTTCTCATTTCCCACATGCATGTCCCACCATAGGAAGTGTACCCATTCTCTGCTCAACATTGCCTCAGCTTCCCCACTTCCCTTCCAGGGCTTCAACAATAGACTGAATAGGAATTCACAGAGCCTTGTCACCGCATTTTGACACCTCGGGAAATAATTTCCAACAATTCCCTCACCTGGAGAGAATTCAATCTTCCACGGTCTTGACATTCCATCCAACGTCCAATGGGGATAACAACCCACCTCTTCTAATAATCTCTCCAAGCTATGTCATGCACAAATATCTACGACAATATTTGGTATACTGATCACAATAATCATCAACTCATGAAAAAAACGAAAGAATCACTCACATAACAGTTAGAACATGACAGAGAAATCTGCTCGATGGAAAATCATTCATATCTCCTCCCTCCTAAGAGGGTCCAACCCCCCCTGAATGGTTGGGTGCCTGAATGGACTATGTTTGAATCCTTTGACTACATGTTCCCAACTTGACACTTGTCGAGTTGAGAACTTCCTTTTGTCGACATCATATTCCCAACTTGACACTTGTCATGTTGAGAACTACTTTTATCCACTTGTCCCCTCTCCAGGACTTAGGATATAATATTATATCCATACTTTACACTTTTTAAGAAATATTAATAAAATATTCCTTTTTGTATTTAAGACCCTTTTAATCTAGCCCCCTTGACCTCAGCTAGTGGATTTTAATCTCCCTGAACTCTTTTACATGGTCGGTCTACCGTAGAGATGTACTTTTATTAAATTTCATGTGATTACATTTACATTGCAGTACATAAGTACTAATCTTTTGTATTCAGGTTCACCAGTCTCAAAATAAACAATTTGCTCACTTAAAACCAATGCACGTGAATATTTTGGGCTACGTGCACTCTTTCCTCAATGCACCACCCTTGCGCCCTTTCACAGGTGCACATTACATCATGACTTGTATACAAAATGCTTCTCTTCCCTTCAAAAACCTGCACACTAAACTAGTGTGCGTTGATTCCAGGGTTGTGAGCATATTCCATCAGTGCACCATCTCTTCTCTTAACACTTGCACACACTGCATTCATTAAGTTTTTTTACTTTCAATGTTCCATTATTGTGTACTTACACAAGTGCACGCCAAAAAATCAAGTACGTGTTGTATCCTTTTACAACTGCACACACTCCTTTGATGTGAGATGCTCATGCACTAACTTAATGCATGCAGAAACAAACCAACAAACTTGTCACCTCATCTCACCATCTTATAAGTAAATCACAGTTACATGCATATTTACACTTGGGGATCAGTTTAGGGGTATTACAATCCCCTCCCCCTTATTTATGCGCTGTCCTTAGTGAAATATATACACATGTACAATAAAAAATCAAAATTTTTCAAAAAGATGTGGGTATTCTGCCCACATAGCATCCTCATTATCCCAAGTCGCATCCTCATGATCGTACCAATTCCATTGGACCTTTACTATCCCTATGGCTTGATTTCGGAGCTTCCTGATCCTCTGATCCAATATGCACACCGGATGCACTTGAAAACCACCTTCTTGTTCCACCTTAATTACATTCCAATCAATAACATGATTAGTACAAGTATATACTTTTTAAGTAATGATACCTGGAATGCATTATGAATATGCATTGATGCAGGTAAGGCAAGCATATATTCTATAGGCCCAATCCTTTCCAGGATTTCAAATGGCCCATAAAAATGCGCTGCTAATTTTGAGCAATTTCCCAATCTCAGGATACTTCTATTGGCCTTCACTTTCTAGAACACATGATCACCCACTTTAAATTCCCTGTGATTTCTTCTTTTATCAGCATAAATTTTCTATATGTCCTGCTCAGTTTTTAAATTCTACTTAATCTTCACCATGTTCTCTTCCATTTCGTTGAGTAGTTATGGTCCAACTATTGCATGGTATTTTGGGTTATCCCAGCTAACTGGTGTATTAAATTTTCTTCCATAGAGTGCTTCAAATGGGATCATCTTTAGGGATGCTTGGTACCCATTGTTGTAAGAAAACTCTACCAAGTGTAGATAATCCTCCCATTTGGATGGTTTATACATGATATACATATTTAACATATCTTCTATTACTTGATTCACCCTTTTTGTCTTCCATCAGAATTTGGATGATAAGTTGTGCTAAAATGCAGATTTGTTCCAAATCCATTGAAAAAACCTTGCCAAAATTTTGAAGTAAATTTTGGATCTCTGTCAAACACAATTGTCTTGGGCATTCAATGCAGTCGAGCTATTTCTCTCATATAGAGATCATCTATGCTAGATTCCTTGAGAGTAAGCTTTACTGGAATAAAATGTACATCTTTGGTAATCTTGTCCACTACCACCATGATAGAATCATGTTTCTTTTTAATTATGAGTAGCTTAGTGATAAAATACAATGTTACCACTTCCCACTTCCACAATGGAATGGGTAATGGATGTAGTAGACCATATGGATGTCTTTTCTCAGCCTTGACCTTCTAACATGCCAAACATTTGGCAATAAACTCAACAATTCCTTCTTCATGCTTGGCCAATAATATTGGTTGTTTACAGCTGCAATAGTTTTTTGGTAACCTGGGTGTCCAACATAAGGTACATTATGCATTTCTCCCAATATTAGATTCTTCAATTCCATAGAATTTGACAAATATATTTTACCTTTGTATCTAATAATTTCATCCTCATCTAGCTTATAGTCTTCAATTTTCTGTTGTAAGCTTCCTTGCTGAAGTTTTTCCCTTAACTCCATGTATTGACATATACTAATAGTTGTAGCATGCATTTCATGTACCCTCCTGTTGAGTGCATCAACCACTTTGTTTTCTTTACCTCTGATATGTTTTATATCAAAATCATACTCACTAATGAAATCTAACCATCTTCTTTTCTTGGCATTTAAATTTGGTTGATCAAATAATATTTCATACCACTATGGTTTGTCCTCAATTCGAATATTTTCCCCATGAGGTAGTGCCTCCACATATTGAAGGAATGCACTATGGCTTCCAACTCTAAATCATTAGTTGCATAGTGTATTTCATGCTCCTTCAACTTCCTTGATTCCTAGCACACAAAATAACTATTATGAATAAGGACTCCACCAAGTCCCTCATTACATGCATCAATGCATACTATGAAATCTTCATTTGGATCAATAATCTTCCATATTGGTGCTTTTGTTAGCAAATGCTTCAAGTGTTGGAAACTCCTTTCACAATCCAATGTCCATTCAAACTTCACACATTGCTTCTGCATAGAATTAATTGTGTGTGCAATTCTTTAGAATCCCTCAATGAATCTTTTGTAGTAACTTGCAAGGCCCATGAATGATCTTACCCCAGGAACATTCCTTGGAGATGGCCAATTTTCAATGGCTCTTATCTTTTTTGGATCTATTGTTATCCCCTCCTTGGAGATGATATGACCCAAATAATGTATTTTCTTATGGTAAAATGAGCACTTGATCAATTTGGAATACAATTGATGTTCCCTTAGAACCTGTAACATTATTCTCAAGTGTTTCTCATGCTCTTCTTCAGACTTAGAATATATTAGAATGTCATCTAAAAAAGACAATGACAAACTTGTCCAAGTAATTCTAGAATACACTATTCATGAAACACATGAAGACAGTTGGTGCATTTTAAACCCAAAGGGAACCACTGTGAACTCATAATGGCCATACCTTGTTATGAAAGTAGTCATGTTGATGTCTTCTTCTTTAATTCTTACCTGATGATATCCTGACTTGAGATCAATTTTTGAGAATATTCTTTCATCTTTCAGCTCATTAAAAAGGTCATCTATCCTTGGAAAAGGATACTTGTTCTTCATAGTTCTTTGTTCAACTTCCTGAAATCTATGCAAAGTTTGAAGGCTCCATCATTTTTCTTTACAAACAATAATGGAGCACCCAAAGGTGACACACTTGGGAATATATACCCTTTCTTCAGAAGCTCCTCTAGTTGCATTTGCAATTCCTTCAATTCATGTGTACTCATTCGGTAAGGAGTATTATATATTGGAGTTTCTCTAGGCATAATATTAATACAAAAATAAATATCTCTCTTAGGTTGTAATCTCGATATCTCTGTGAATACATATTCAAACTATTTCAATATTGTGCATTCTTCAATGTCTGGCACCTTATTATTAGGTGTCTCTTCCATCTATGCAGAAAATATTTGAAACCCTTTTCTGTAACTCTTCTTCAACTGTAAGGATGAAATTTATCTGACAATCACTTCTCTGGGAATCCCTTGTATTGTTATTAAGTTCCCTTCCTCATCCAAGCAAGTAAATTCTTTATTATAAAATTCTAAGACAGAATGATCTTGGTCCAACCAATCCATACCAATTAGGAAGTCATAGGAACCTAAAGGTATGGTGTTCAAATCTATGTTGGTGTTCAATCCATTCATGTTCATTGAACATGCTTTGACCATCTCATTAATATGTCTTTTATTTCTTGTAGCTAGTTGCACCATCCAAGGTTTTCCAAGCTTGCTTCTTGGAAAATGAAACATTTCCACCATCTTAGGATCTAGATAACTATGAATAGCTCCTGAATGAATTAAAATAGCAATGGGATGATTATTTATATTAGCTTCAACTTCAATCATATGTGATTGAACCTTAGCTTTCTTTTTGTCCAAGGCTACATAGATCTTAGGTACACTTCTTCCCATGTCCTCTATTGTTGTATCTTGTTGAAAGTTGTGAATAATCTTCACTCTTTCACTTCTGCACGAGAAATATCAATACATATGGTCTCCTTTACAACCCCAACATTGAATAGGTTGTTGCATTGACCTTTGTCCCAATGGCTCTATCATTCTGGATTGTTTAGTAGTTGGTCATTCCTGATAATTATTTCTGAAGAATGGTGGATTAGTCCCTTTCTTCCTCATTTCCATCTTACTTGTATTCTTGTCTTCCCAATCTTTCTGGTAAGATGCTTTCCCTTTTTGTTGATCATAAAGGCACTTAACCCTTCGTATAGTTTCCTCCAATGTTTTGGTATCATCATATTGTATTTTTTCACTAATAAATGGTGGCAGTCCACTCAAATATATCTAAATCTTAACATGCTCATATTTGATGAAGGAAACATATTTCAAAAGTTCTATAAACCTTCTTTCATACTCATCAATAGTCATACTCCCAAGCTTGAGTTCAAAGAACTCTTTCATTTTCTTATCATAATACCTCTTAGTCAAGTATTTCCTTTGGAAATACCTCTTGAATTATTTCCAAGTCACTTTCTTCTCATCAATGACTTGTACTTTCATATATTGGTCCCACCACATTGATGTTTTTCCCTTAAGCTAGAACATAAAAATTCTTCCTTCTGCACTGGAAGAGTAATTATGCAATTGAAAATACTTTCTCATATTTAGTATCCGAGTTTATTCATCCTCATCCTTCTTATGTTCACCATCGAATGTAGGAGGCTTGATTTTGTTCATTTCCAGCCATAGTTCATCCACCCCAATCTTCTTAGATTTCTTAATAGGACTTGAGCTATTGTGTGCTCTCCTAGTGGAGTGTACTGTAGAATGGTGTTGTTGTATTATAGTACTTTTTTGTGTGTTGTTCTTCCCCTCTTATCATGGGGCCTATAGCTTCATGACATACTTGAATTAGTCTTCTTATCCATTTTCTTCTCAATTATGTTCAAGATTTGCATCAACTTAATGTTGAATTCTTCATGTTGCTCCTTGGATTTCATAAGGCTCTCAATGTCATCTTTATAAATCAGGACATCTCTTTGCAAACTCTTTATGGTTTCCATCAAGTTCATTATTTATTCCTTACCTTCTCCATGTCCATTGGAATTTGTACCCTCAATACCCATATGGACATACATTCCTTTGTTCTCTTCTTCATGAATGAAAATCCCCTACACCTCTTCCATGATTCTAAACTTGTGTTGATATTGCTTTCTCTAATGTTGTTGTCTCTACAAAATGTGTAGCCAACAAAATTTGTTAGGCTAGACAATTTTAATCAAATCATGACATAATGTACAATTCAATTTTCATACAGCATTCATAATTCTTCTTCTAATTTCTTAGGAAGTTAATCTCGCATTCCACCTCACACGCAAAATTATACTTCATATTTATCCTACACATATTTACATACACAACGCTAAAACATGTAGTGCATACACTATGCACCACTGTCCAGTGTGCATTTTTTTGTCGCGCACCAATCTCTATTGAACACCACTTTTGTGTCATGCACAAATATCTGAGTGTATTTCCAGCACTACACCACATTAACTCATGGTTAAGTATTCTAATACTACATGACAATAATTATACCTTTGAGTCACGTGATTATGCACACACAATCATACCAAAGTTGCACACGCACTAAATTCAACTGCGTTCTGCCAATATTCCAAGAGCACATCATGTGCATCACACTATGACACAACTTGTGTCTTGCGAAGAAAAACTTAGTGCATTTTATCACGCATATATATACTTCACATGCCACATGTTATACATGGCACAATGCCAAACTTTAGTGCATACACCCTGTGCATTCTTAATTTTCGCACAACGTCAAATGTTCAATGTGCATACTTACGCAACATTATTTATCCACACTACTTACTCCACGCAATGCAGTACTCAATTTTTAGTGCGCACACCTCCGCATCTTTTCTACTTGGTGTGCACACTGCTCTTGGAACTTAACTGATTTTTCCACAATTTTCACCGCAAAAATTGGGGTTTTTTCTTGATTCTCAACCAATTTCCACCATGGACGCACTGTAATCGAAAATTCAGCCACTTTCGCATTCAATTATTCATGAAAATGGCTTTGACATGATGTTAAATTGGCCCATCCAGGCTCAGTGTTGTAAATTGGGCTCTGATACCAATTTTTAACACCCCATCCACCCACTGGGCAATGTCACTTAAAACTCTCTTGCTCAACATCTCTGATACCAATTTGCTAGATATTCCACTTGAATTTCTCTCACACAACTCCGTCCTTAATTTAAACATATAAAAACTCTGCAATGCATGATTACGTACATTTCTAAACAGATTTATACATGATTCATAATAGAATTATAAACACAACATGAATAACATAAACCAATGACAACAATTGCATAAATATAATTTGAAAACATGATTTAACACACAATTGGCACTTATCTTTTAGAATAAAACACACCAACTACAGGGAGACCTTCCACGTTCCTCCTACCCGTAGACCACACTGTTCATAATTCTCAACAGTGGTTCACCCCTGAGCTAGGGATAAACTCCACTTGGGAAAGGGTTCCCAACCAGGCTAAAGTATCTCACTCTATGGGAAATCAGTCACAGGTAGCTCATACACAGGTGACTCAATTGAAGAAAATTCTATCACATATGTCAATTTTCACTGAAAACCTACAATCTCTCATTCCCCACATGCATGTCCCACCTTAGGAAGTGTGCCCCTTCTCTACTCAACAGTCCCTTGGTTGCCCCACTTCTGTTCCAGGGCTTCAGCAACAAATTGGATAAGAAGTCTCAGAGCCCTGGCGTTGTAGTTTGACACCTAGGGAAATAATTCCCAGCAATTCTCTCACCAAGAGAGAAATCAATCATCCACGTCCCTGGAAACCCACTTCTTCCAATATCCAACATCCCACGGACCTAACAACCCACTTATTCTAATAATCTCTCCAAGATATGCCATACATAGGTATATAAGAAGGTATTTATTATACTTATCACATTAATCATCGACTCATGACAACAACAACATAATCACTCACAAAACATTTAGAACATGACAGAGCAATCCGCTCGATCGTAGATCAGTCGACCCTCCTCACTCCTGAGATGGTCCAACCCCCCTGAATGGTTGGTTGCCTGAATGGAATAAGTCCAAATCCTTTGAATGCATGTTCCCAACTTGACACATGTTAGGTTGAGAACTTCCTTCTATCCACAACATATTCCCAACTTAACACTTGTCATTTTGAGAACTGCATTTATCCACTTGTCCCATCTCCAAGACTTAGGATATAATATTATATCCTTACTTTACACTTTTTAAAAAATATTAATAAAATATTCATTTTTGGATTTAAGACCCTTTAACCCATCCCCCTTGACCTAATATAGTTGAGTTTAAGCCCCCATAACTCTATTGCATGGTCGGTCTTCCACATAGATGTATTTTTATTAAATTTCATGTGATTACATTTACATCGTAGTACAAAAGTATTGATCTTTCGTATTCAAGCTCACTAGCCTCAAAATAAATAGTATGCACACTTAAGAACACTGTGTGCAGCAGGTTGTGCACACTCTTTCCTTAGTGTGCCAACCTTGTTCCCTTTCATAGGTGTGCATTACATCATGACTTATATACAAAAGGCTTCTCTTCCCTTAAAAAACATGCACAGTAAACCAGTCCGTGTTGATTCTAGGGTTGCACACATATTCCATAAGTGCAACATCCCCTCTCTTAACACTTGCATGTGTTGCATTCATTAAGTTGTTTTACTTTCAATGCACCATTCTTGTGTACTTACATAGGTTTGCACCAAACATTCAACTACATGTTATATCCTTTTACAACTTCCCACACTCCTTTGATGTGAGATCCTTGCACACTAACTTAATGCACGCAAAACCAAACCAACAAACTTGTTACCTCATCTCACCAACTTATAAGTAAAGAAAAGTTACATGCATATTTACATGTGGGGATTGGTCTAGGGGTATTACAATCCCTTCACCCTTATTTACACATTGTCCTCAGTGTAGTATATACACATGTACAATCAAAACTCAAAATTTTTCAAAAAGATGCGGGTATTCTACCTGCATAACGTCCTCATTCTCCCAAGTCGCATCCTCAAGACCACACCAAGTCTATTGGACCTTTACTATCCCTATGGGTCAATTCCGTAGCTACTTGATCCTCTGATCCAATATGTAGTTGAAAATTTCCTTCTTGTTCCACATGAATCACATTCCAATCAATAAGATGATTAGTATCTGGTATATACTTTTTAAGTAGTGATACATGAAATAAATTATGAATATGCATTGATGCATGAAAGGAAATAATATATGCTATAGGACCAATCCTTTCTAGGATTTCAAATGGACCACAAAATTGCGCTTCCAATTTTGAGCAATTTCCCAATCTTAGGGAACTTTTGTTGGCCTTTACTTTCAAGAACACATGATCACCCACTTTAAATTCCCTGTGAGTTCTCTTATCAACATAACTTTTATGTTTGTCTTGCACAATTTTTAAATTCTTCTTAATCCTCACCATCTGCTCTTCCATTTCCCTGAGTATTTTTGGTCAAACTACTACGTGGTCTATTAGGTTATCCCAGCTGATTGGTGTATTACATTTTCTTCTATAGAGTGCTTCAAATGGGCTCATCTTTAGCGATGCTCGATACCCATTTTTGTAAGCAAACTCTACCAAGTGTAGAAAATCCTCCCATTTGAATGGTTTATCCATGACATGCATCCTTAATATATCTTATATTACTTGATTCACACTTTTTATCTGCCCATTTGACTCTCGATAATAAGTTGTGCTAAAATGCAGATTTGTTCCAAATCCATTGAACAAACCTTGCCAAAATTTTGAAGTAAATTTTGGATCTTTGTCAGACATAATTGTCTTCATAATTCCATGCATTCGAGCTATTTCTCTCAAATAGATACTAGTTATGCTAGTTTCCTTGAGAGTAAGTGTTTTTCCTGAGTTTTTACTAAGGATTGAAGTATAATGTCAGGCATCAGGAAATGAGGAAAGGTTTCAATGTTTGCTTCTTACCATGAAATTATAAGAGAAAAGTTCTTTAAAATTCAATTAATATTTTCACAGCTCAGAGGTTGTTTTCTCATCTGAGTTAAATTTGAAATATTGAATGAGTTGAAAGAAAACATAAAGCTGCTAACCAAAGCAAGGCATCAACTAATGAGGAATCTTACTTTGTAATAGAAGAAGAAAGTGAAATGATATAACCTTCAATGAAGTATAAAATATAGCATCCAAGAAACACACATGTCTTGTATTTGCTAATAGTAAATACAGAGGAAAATATGTTTATTATCAGACTACTAAGTGAAATATAACCATTGTAGATGTTTTACTAAATTGTGATTCAAACATTCATCAAAGAAATGTATATGAAAGTATGTTGTAATATGGAAGGACAGAAGAGCACATAACTCAGAATAGACGAAATATAGAATCTATGGTCTACATTTGTATTAATTCTCAATAAAGAGATTTTTCTCCTTTACAATCGGAAAAGAGAAGCCCTTGATCCCTCCTCAAAAATGTATATTTATACAAGATTTAAGCATTTGAAATTATATCGATCTAAAGGTTTTGGTTACAAATGAGAATATGAAAGGTTTCACTTCGTTATCCCTTTCCTTCCCTCATGCTGGCAAGGTGTTTCCCTTTCTTTGTCTCCTAACTCCAAAATAAGGTATTATGAGCAACTGTGTTACTGGCCTCCAGAAGTGTTTCCTTTCCCCTATTCAACACAATTGACTTATCAACTTGGAAGGTTATGTCTGGTCATTTTCCTCAAAAATGTAATGCTTCTTTTCCAACTGTGGCAATCTTTCTCCTATTTGCCCATCTACTATAATGATAGACAATAGTTGTAGATTTGGTTTTATCAGCCATTTATCTATTTCAACGATGTTGACATGACTTATCTAAGATATTTCAACTTAGTCTCTCTCCACATTTTCCTTAATATCTAGCATATGTTTAGCTATGTTAATTTTACCCAACGTCCCAAAGCTACTTTCCTTATCAAGATCTAACAATTTTTTTATTCAACAGGCCAAATGTTTCTTCACGGGAATCTCTCACTTCTTTAGCCATTTTTTCTGTTTTCTACTATATTATGCTCCCATGCCTTTAGCAGGATGTTACCCCTGGTTTTCCCTGGAATCGATAATTTGGAAGCGATGATTGTTTCCTCTTTTGCTGACGATATAATAGCCTCTTGGAAGACACCTCGAGCTTCCTTATCTCCTCTTTCTCTTAAGGTGATATTATTTAACGCTTGATCTATCATCTGGAAATGATCCTGGATGATTTCTACTTTAGATAGTAGACCATGTTGAGATGCTTCTATCTTCTGTCGTATTTCCTTGGCTTGAGTCTGGAATACTACTATATCTATGACCTGGCTTTCAATAGAATTTAATTTGGATTGCAGCTTCTTTATTAACTCCTCTTGTTGATTGACCTGTGTTTGGATTATTTGAGCCGACTGGTGTATTTGCTTGAGATTGGATTTGAGTTGTTTGATTTCCTGTTGTTCAGCTGCTCTGGCTTGTTCAAGGTCTTTGCATGCCTCATTCCTGGCATTTGTCTCTACAACTTCTATCTGAGTCTGTAATTTGCTAATTAACAGATCTTTTTGTTTCAACAGTTCCTTTAAGGTCCCCACTGAAAATTGGTTGGTCGTTGCATAAGCCCCCAATGTTCCTGCTACCTCTTATAAGGCTTCTCCATCAGTTAACACTATGTATCTTTTGGCTGCTGCACCCAACCTTTGTTGTGTTTCTCGTTTCACCACGGCTTTCCTTTTCTTGATAAAAAAGAAATTGCTAGGAGGAAACTCCTCTACAAAGATAGGTGTTAGATCTTCTTTGAATATTGCTCTAGCATCAAGGTTCCCCTTGGCATATTGTAACGGTGTGATGAATGGAATGGGACTGTCGATTTTTGTGGATGTTTTTTTTATGGTAGCATCTATGACTGATTCTTTTGATGTAGACAAGGGTGTGTCTCCTACCCCTTTTGAGGATATCTCTATTTGATCCTTGACATGTATACCCGGTGTATCTGTCTCTGGGGGTCTTTCTTCTTGGATTGGGATCTCAGTTTCCTATGTGTTCCCCTGAGTTTCTTGTTTACCAGGGCTTGTGTCCATTGAACCTTTGGCTTATGTTTGATGTATACCTGGGGGTGTTGAGACTTTTCCCTGTAAAACTTTAGGGAGGGCACTTCTCCTGTGTTCCTTAAATTTGTAAAATTTGATCATCCCTTCATGCAGCAGAGCTCGGACTCGAATTAAGACCTCTGAGTAGGATCTCACTCCTCGAAAAATCTCATTATGAGTGGAATATTCATGCTCCTATATTTTTAGACCACAACTTTCCATGTGGTTACCCACGACCTTATGAGGGTCGTGCTTATTGAATTCAATGTCTACTAGTTTCATTTATTCTAAGGTTGTGGCCTCCACTTTGGAATGGCTGAAATATAATAAAGAAAAAGTACCAATGTGTAGGGGGAAATATGACCATACCTTTTTCTGAACTCCTTTGAGTTCTTTTCTAATCCCGCTGAATATTGTTTTCCTGGAAACCTTGTGACATACTAGTCTGTCTAGTAAGAATAGCGGCAGGGCATATGGGGGAACAGAGCAGCCAAAAACTCTAATATAAGAGAATTGTTCTTCTATGTACCAGTCAGCCACGCTGCCTAAGTTGGCCACGATTTTATCTGAAATCTTGGGAGGTGGGTGTCTGAATATAACGACATGCATTGGTACCATTACCCAGTTGCAAATCTGATAGATGAAGTCTTTATCTTTATCTTCCTAGAGTTTTGAGTGGTACACGTAAATAGGCTCTGCGTTATTTGAAGTCCAACTCCAACTCATTAATGGAAAAGGTGTCATGAAGAAAATGGAATACATAATGTAATCAAACATAAAAAATGAAGTTGCTTTCCCACTCACATTTTGTGCCTGATATTCTGTAATTTGACTCGCCAGAATGTCTAACAACAATTTGGCCCAGTCGAAAGAGTATCCCTCTGCTACTGTGTTGATAAACGGTACCCATGGGAGAAAGAAATGTGAAATATTCTCTTTCCCATACAGTCTGCACACCATCATCGCTATGTACATGAACTGTGGTAGTAACGATGAGATTTTGTATATACCATTAGAATCAATCCTGAACTTTTCAGGGCGTGAGCACCAATCCTTAATCAGGTCGGATAATATTTTTCCAAATTGCCCACATTCTTTCTTTTTGAAACCCTTTAATAATTCAACATTGTAATTAAATTTTGGTGTGGGTGACAGTTTGTACATCATTTGTGTTGGACAACTGAGAGGGGGGGGTGAATCAGTTGTTACCGTGCTTAAACAATTATGCTTCTTTTAAACTCTTTGCAGAAACATTGAATGATGATCACATTAATGCAGGGAAATAAACAATGGCACATTCAACATCAGTCACACATATATGAGAAACGCAGAGACATATATTTCCCTAGGAAACCCATACAGGGTAAAAAACTCTTTTTCTTTATATGATAAGTAATAGTTCCATTCTTTACATTATCATACATATGACCACCAACTCATAATGAGGCTACAACCTCTGTTTTGCAAGCTGCTACTTGCTGAGAGCACCAACTCTCTGTTTTC
>ML783826.1:112104-137116 GCA_009831015.1 Picea engelmannii | reverse complement strand
TTCCCCTTCCTTCCACCCAAGAATATATGAGAGATAATAAAACTTTACATTAAATCATCACCATCAACCAATCATCACATAGAACCTGATAATGCTTCCTGAGACTTCTTCAATTTTTTCAATTCTTCAATTCTTGGAGTACTTTGATCCTATATATAATATTACTCAATGTATTCTCTGAAACTCCTCCAATTTTCACTCTTTGAATCCTCCCCAAAAAGAGGTTATAGAAAGAATGGTAGACTTTATTCAATTTTGGTCTATTCAGAAGACCCAACTTGTACAGCATGCCTCATGCTCAATATTTATTATTCAATTTTGAAAATCACACACACAAAACTACAGTCCGTAATCTTTCCAATGGAAGTGGTCCCACTTCATTTGGATTTTTTATGAAGAAGTTATGATTGTTTTACCCAGAACACATGTTTATTGACTAGCTTCGGGACTGGTCACAAACCCTATCTTCCACAGAGTGTATCTCCATAATTATAGAGAAAAAAGAGATGAAATTTTTACTAGAGGTACCTTGATATGTCTTCTCAATACCATATCAATTTCACCATCTGAATCATTCTATAAAAAAATGTTATAGCAAATATGGTAAGATGACCTGAAAATAACATACCTTAGAACACATCACCAAAAGACTTCATCCTCCCTTGAAATGCGACCTTCTTTTACTTCTTATTTCCTCTGAAATTCGACTTATATCAAAATGAATGTATAATGATGTTTATTTATACCATTTATGTCACTTCATTTTAACATTAGGGCCGACCTGGCACTTTCTTATTTTTTAATTCTTTTCTTTAATTATCTTCAGGGCCTACATGTACTTCCTTCTTCAATTCACTTTGTCATCTTCAAAAATTCATTTCTCCTCAACCATGAAGATCCACATGACGTTCCACATACCACCGGAAACAACATGATGTATACTATCCATTCACAAGTTTTGTGTATGCATGTGCATTGTCCTTAATGTCCAAATACCTTTATCAATCTTGTTGTCCAAAACCCATGACTAGGGTTGACATCAATGACAACAACCAATCTTCCAACAATCTCCCCCTTTGTCATTGATGGCAAAAATCATGCTCCCCCTATCATCATGATCCCAATTTCTCTCCCCCTTTGACATAAATGGAAAAGTTTAGGGCTGCTCCCCCATGAGTTTAATGGAAAATTGCAACTCTCTTCTTTGGGGCTGCTCCCCCTGAACATGTGGCACTCAATAATAATTCATCCTTATTTTTGGTCTTTGGGACATTTTCTTCCTTAGAATCATTTTGTGTGGCCTATGTATTCTCTCTCTCCTTCATGTCTAGGATGTATATGTTGTTCGGTCTTCTTGTTGTAGTTGCAACCAATCTTCCTGAGTTATTTTCTCTGATTTTACATTTTCAGGAATCAAATGTAAGAGTGTATCCTTGATCACACATTTTACTAACACTAAGTAGATTATGATTCAAGTCTTCAACCAATAGAACATTTTTTTCTTTTACATTTTTTATTCCAAGATCTACTACACCTTCTCCAAGTATTTTGGTAGATGAGTCATCTCCAAATGAAACATTGCCACCCTTTCTCTTCAAGCTGATGAATTTGTCTTGATCCTCGATCATGTGTGAAGAACATCCACTGTCTATGTACCATTCATCTTCTTCTTTACATTCTTCAGCGGTCAATGCTATTCGACAATATTCATTGTTTGGAATCTCTTTCCTTCTCCATACTGTGGTTGGCATAGGGACATCTTCATTCATATATATGCAATCTCGTGCTTTGTGACCAAGATAATTGCATTTGTAGCATACAATATTTTTGTCCATCAATGGGTAAAATGAATTATAACTTATGTTGATAAATCCATGATTATTTCCATATCTTTTGTTTACACCATTCGTGTTTCTTGTGTATTTGTTCCTTTCATTGATTCTGCAATTAATTGCCTTATGTCCAAAAAAATTTCAAGTATAACAATGGCCAAGAAAGAAATTTTGATACCTGGGAGTAAGTGACCTTCTTTTTTATGTCCTCCATCTGGGTTCATGATCTACTCTTCTGTAGTTTCCTTCATACTGATTGAAGCTTCTTTGATTCCTGAAGGTAAGAGTTCTTCTTGGATATTCATCTCTTTTGTAATCATTCCTTCTTTCTGGTATCCTAGTTCACTTCTCATCAACTATCTGTGTAGCTCTTTCTTCAACCTTCTTGTTGGTATTTGCATCTTCTTTGTATGAAGTTTCACCCATGCATCCAAGATGTGTTAATTCTTTTGGCACTTGAGAGTTTCTTAAGCTCTTCCTCAATGAGACAACTTCGTGTTCAAGTTTCTCACAATCTTCTTCTTTCTTTATCATTTGGACCTTCTTTACTTCTTCTATTCTTCTTGCTTCTTCAAGTAGAGTTTTCAAGGAAATGGTTTCTTCTCTTAGTTTCTGAAATTCTTCTAATTGTTTCTTTAAGCTTACAACTGTCTTTTCATAACTACCCAATTCACTTCTTAGTTTTCTACGTGTGTCTTCTCATATTCTTGTTGAATCATTTCTACTTCATGATTTTCTACTTCTTCATTTTCATCTCTTTCAATCCTTGGATGAGGACATTCAAATTCAACATGTCCTACTCCTTCACAATTAAAGAAAAAGAACTGACCTCTATTTTCTTCTTTGAAATATGAGATGTTGTAATCTTCTTCAACTTCTTCTTCTTCTGTTGTTTCTTCCCTTGCATAAAGGTCTTGTAGCTTGTCCCAAATCTCCTTTGTTGATTCACATGATCCCACCTTGGATTTCACTGAATCTGTCAATCCATCCAGGATGGTATCTATTGTCAGTTTGTTGTTCCTTTTTCCTTCCTTCTGAGCTGCAGTCTTTGGTTTCTTCAAAGCATTGTATCCCAAAGAAACTGAGAACCAAACATCTTCCCCAAGATATTTCAAGTAAGTTTCCATTCTATTTTTCCAGTATTCAAAATTCCTTCCATCAAATGGTGGAATCCCATTTGGAATGTTGTCTTCCATTTCTGCATAGGATCTTCCTTCTAGTGGTTAAATTGTACTGAAGGTAACCTGCTTTGATACCAATTGTTGATACTGAGAGGGGGGTGAATCAGTATCAAGTACAATTTAAAACATTTTTCAACTTATACTTAAACCATTCAACTATATCCAATGATCAATGAACAATAATATAAGAGTTACACCAATACACCACAATACACCATGCACAATATATGAGAAATAATCAATAGTTATTGTTCAAGGGAAGTAATGACTTCCAAAGGTAGCTACAGGTTCCAAATGTAAAGGAAGGGATAAACCTCCAAGAGAAAGATATAATCCCCCAATATCAAGAGAGAGTTGAACTCTCCATCCTTGCCCCTTCCTTCCACCCAAGAATATATGAGATATAATAAAACTTTACATTAAATCATCACCATCAACCAATCATCACATAAAACCTGATAATGCTTCATGAGACTTCTTCAATTTCTACAATTCTTCAATTCTTGGAGTACTCTGATCCTGTAGATAATATTACTCAATGTATTCTCTGAAACGCCTTCAATTTTCACTCCTTGAATCCTCCCCAAAAAGAGGTTATAGAAAGAATGGTAGACTTTATTCAATTCTGGTCTATTCAGAAGACCCAACTTGTACAGCATGCCCCATTCTCAATATTTAACATCCAATTCTAAAACTCACACACAAGAAACCAAAGTCTGTATGTTTTCCAATGAAAGTGGTACCACTTCATTTGGATTCTGTATGAAGAAGTTATTATTGTTTTACCCGGAACACCTATTTATTGACTAGCTTCAAGACTGGTCACAAACCCTATCTTCCACATAGTGTATCTCCATAATTATAGAGAATCAAGAGCTTACCAAATGTAACTTGATATGTATTCTCAATACAATAGCTATTTCACCATCTGAATCATTCTAGAAATAATGTTATAGTAAAAATGGTAAGATGACCTGAAAATAACATACCTTAGAACACATCACCAAAAGACTTCATCCTCCCTTGAAATCCAACCTTCTTTTACTTCTTATTTCCTCTGAAATTTGACTTATATCAAAATGAATGTATAATGATGTTTATTTATACCATTTATGTCACTTCATTTTAACATTAGGGCTGACCTGACACTTTCTTATTTTGTAATTCTTTTCTTTAATTATCTTCAGGGCCTAAATGTACTTCCTTCTTCAATTCACTTTGTCATCTTCAAAAAATCATTTCTCCTCAACCATGAGGATCCACATGACGTTCCACATACCACTGGAAACAACATGATGTATACTATCCATTCACGAGTTTTGTATATGCATGTGCATTGTCCTTCATGTCCAAATACCTTTATCAATCTTGCAGTCCAAAACCCATGACTAGGGTTGACATCAATGACATAAACCAATCTTTCAACAATCTCCCCCTTTGTCATTGATGGAAACACTCATGCTCCCCCTAACATCGTGATCCCAATTTATCTCTCCCTTTGTCATAAATTGCAAAGTTTAGGGCTGCTCCCCCTGAGTTTAATGGGAAAATGTAACTCTCTTCTTTGGGGTTGCTCCCCCCTGAACATGTGGCACTCAATAATACTTCATCCTTATTTTTGGTCTTTGGGACATTTTCTTCCTTAGAATCCTTTTGTGTGGATTATGTCTTCTCTCTCTTCTTCATGTCTAGGATGTATATGTTGTTCGGTCTTGTTTTTGCAGTTGCAACCAATCTTTCTGAGTTATTTTCTCTGATTTTACATTTTCGGAAATCAAACGTAAGAGTGTATCATTGATCACACATTTTACTAACAATAAGTAGATTATGATTCAAGTCTTCAACCAATAGATAATTCTTTGCTTTTACATTTTTTCTTCCAACCTCTACTAGACCTTCTCCAAGTATTTTGGCAGATGAGTCATCTCCAAATGCAACATTGCCACCCTTTCTCTTCAAGCTGATGAATGTGTCTTGATCCCCAGTCATGTGTGAAGAACATCCACTGTCTATGTACCATTCATCTTATTCTTTACATTCTTCAGTGGTCAATGCTATTCGACAATCTTCATTTTTGGAATCTCTTTCCTTCTCCATACTATGGTTGGCATAGGGACATCTTCATTCATATATTTGCAATCTCATGATTTGTGACCAAGATAATTGCATTTGTAGCATACAATATTTTTTTCCATCAATGGGTAAAATGAATTATAACTTGTGTTGACAAATCCATGATTATTTCCATATCTTTTGTTTACACCATTCATGTTTCTTGTGTATTTGTTCCTTTCATTGATTTTGCAATTAATTGCCTTATGTCCAAATTTTTTGCAAATATAACAATGACCAAGAAAGAAATTTTGATACCCGGGAGTAAGTGACCTTCTTTTTGATGTAGTCCATTTTGGTTCATGATCTACTCTTCTGTAGTTTCCTTCATACTGATTGAATCTTCTTTGATTCCTAAAGGTAGGAGGTCTTCTTGGATATTCATCTCTTTTGTAATCATTCCTTCTTTCTGGTATCCTAGTCCACTTCTCATCAACTATCTTGGTAGCTCTTTCTTCAACCTTCTTGTTGGTATTTGCATCTTCTTTGTATGAAGTTTCACCCATGCATCCAAGATGTGTTGATTCTTTTGGCACTTGAGAGTTTCTTAAGCTCTTCCTCAATGAGACAACTTCTTGTTCAAGTTTATCACAATCTTCTTCTTTCTTTATCATTTGAACCTTCTTTACTTCTACTATTCTTCTTGCTTCTTCGAGTAGAGTTTTCAAGGAAATGGTTTCTTCTATTAGTTTCTAAAATTCTTCTAATTGTTTCTTTAAGCTTACAACTGTCTTTTCATAACTACCCAATTGACTTCTTAGTTTTCTACACGTGTATTTGAGCTTGTTATTTTCAATCTCAACATGCTTCAATTTTTTACAATTCTCATCTTCTTGTTGAATCATTTATACTTCATGATTTTCTTCTTCTTCATTGTCATATCTTTCAATCCATGGATGAGGACATTCAAATTCAACATGTCCTACTCCTTCACAATTAAAGAAAAAGAACCGACCTCTATTTTCTTCTTTGAAATCTGAGATATTGTAATCTTCTTCAACTTATTCTTCTTCTGCTGCTTCTTCCCTTGCATAAAGGTCTTGTAGCTTGTCCCAAAGCTCTTTTGCTGGTGCACATGATCCCACCTTGGATTTCACTAAATCTATCAATCCATCCAGGATGGTAACTATTGTCAGTTTGTTGTTCCTTTTTGCTTCCTTCTGAGCTTCAGTCTTTGGTTTCTTCAAAGCATTGTATCCTGAAGCAACTGAGAAACAAACATCTGCCCCAAGATCTTTCAAGTAAGTTTCCATTCTATTTTTCCAGTATTCAAAATTCCTTCCATCAAATGGTGGAATCCCATTTGGAATGTTGTCTTCCATTTTTGCATAGGATCTTCCTTCCAGTGGTTAAACTATACTAAAGGTAACCTACTCTAATACCAATTGTTGATACTGAGAGGGGGGTGAATCCGTATCAAGTACAATTTAAAACCTTTTTCAACTTATACTTAAACCATTCAACTATATCCAATGAGCAATGAACAATAGTATAAGAGTTACACCAATACAATACAATACACCATGCATAATATATGAGAAATAATCAATAGTTATTGTTCAAGGGAAGTAATGACTTCCAAAGGTAGCTACAGCTTCCAAATGTAAAGGGTTGAGGTCCTAAGCCCTAGACCCTAGTTATATGTATTGTAATATGACCATAATACTTGCACAAAGGGTCGTTTAAAACTTTGGTTAAAATCATATAACAAACACACCACATATATCCATATGTTATAACAATGCACCAACAAAGGAGGGGATCACGGAGGATGGAATCCATGACCTCCCCCCAAATAATGTCACTCCTTAACCATTGTGCCAAAGGTGCCTCTTGTTAATGCATGGCCAAAATTTTATATTTGATGTTGACCAGTAGTTTTAGGTGGATGTTAAGGGCCCATGCCCTATTTAATGGTGCACAGACTGAGAAGGGTACACACGCATAATTATGCAGTGTATATTATTGAAGTACGTGCTTGAGGGTAGCTAGACTTAGAGACTGCACCGTAAGGTGTTCCATGGAGTTCCGACATGAAAATTTAATAACTTTATACTCATTTTTCATGATTTTTCGCAAGGAATTCATTGGTATACTCTGTTTTTTTGTTTGAGGAATGCAGAAAAAGGTCATTGTAAAATGTAAGAATTTGAGCATTAATAAAGAGGTCTATATTGGAAGCAGACCAAAGACATATCCCAAATCGGGTGAACTCTGTTATCAAACTTTTGTATGTGATTTTAATATTGTTGTTCAATTTACGCTCAGTTGTTTTGCAAGTTGTTATCAATAAAGTGTATTTGGATAGATAAGTATTTCATATGTAATTTTCAAATAGCCAAACGATCATTTTTATTTCGAATATCAAGTAGATGTTATTATGTATTAAATATTAATAATAATCTAAGGATTTATTGGATCAAGTTGGTATCAGAGAAAGGTTTGACAAGTGTTTGCAAGTGAATTCTTACAAGGTATAAATCAAATCTAGGAAAAGGAAAACTTGCAAGTTACAATACTGAGATTGGTTCAAAAAGTTGTACTCATCGAAGAGAAATGACTTTGCCAAGAAAATTAGGTCCTTACAACTCCAAAGATGATTTCTTTGACGATTTTAATTTAATGAAAGTCATGGTGGAAGAAATGTACGAAGGTCGAGAGAAGGCCAAGGAGGAAGGTACATAAGAAATTTGAACCAATCAAAGAGGAAGGAGGAGGTAATGAAGGTGGTCCTTCAGAGCCCTCCTCGCCATCATCCTCATCATTGTCTTCTTCTAAGGGAAGTAAAAATTCTTCTGATAAAAATAATCTCTCTAAGAAATATGGTCATAATTTCCCTTTCTTAAAATTGGATGTCAAGTTTGAATTGCCAACCTATGATGCAGAATTGAATGTCGATAAATTGGACAAATGGATCAATAAAATAGAGGTATATTGTAGGGTTCAAAATATCATGGACGATGATGCAAAAATACAACTAGCCACTCTTCGAATAAATGGAACAACCTTGATATCGTAGGAAAGTAAGATGCAAGTTGATCTTGTTCAAAAGGGTAAAGTAATCTCTTATTAGGATAAGTTTACTAAGGATATAATAAAACATTTCTATCCATTAGCTTATACTCAAACGTTAATGATAGAATGGAAACATCTAAGGCGGGGTAAAGGCCAGAATATTCAAGCTTATACACAGGAATTCAAAAGGAATGAATTATCCTTAGGAACTTCATTATATACTCATGAAACTCTTCTAAAGTATGTTGGTGGAATGCACTCATATCTTTGACACACTGTTTTAATGTTTGACCCTACTAATATTGATAAGGTGTCAGTACAAGCTACACATCTAAAGTCTAGTAAGGGTAAGTATGCGATCGAAGATAAGAAGCAATACAAGTTCAAGAAGAAACTGAAAGGAAAATGGAAGAGTAAGAAGTCAGCTACTATAAATCAAGCTCAAGGAAGACCTACATATTCCCAATATAAGAAAAAGGGACCTGACGAATCATAGTCTTGGAAGGTACATCTAGAATTATGACCGAAGAAGTTCAAGGATAAAGGGAAGCAAAATACTACTGCATCAGCTCGACATGATCTAAGGTCAGATTCAAGATATGAATCAAAGATCATGGAAATAGGAAGAAAAGGTATATCAACAATAAATTGTAATTCTTTAGTTCAATTTGCCAAATTGGAAAGTGATATTGATCAAAACAAGAGAAGTGAGATTTTCCATGTTAGATTTATAGTCAAGAATACAAAGGTGGATACTTTATTTGACAATGGATATCAAGTTAAATTAATATATGAAGCAATTTTAAAGAAGTTGGGTTTGAAGACGACACCTCAAAAAAATCCATATCCATTAGGTTGGGTGTGTGAAGATGCCAAGTTGCAAGTAATGAAACAGTGTAAGATTAGATTTTCAATTACAACTAAGTTATTTGATAAGGTGGAATTAGATGTTGTGCCTCTTGACATTTGTGGAATTGTCTTAGGTAACCCATATATATTTGACAAGAAGGCCATATTCTACCGTGAAGAGAATAAATATCATATTTTCAAGGGCGGGGTTAAATTTACTATTAGAGCTCATCATATCAAAACTAATGTTTCTTTAGTGAGCACAGGACAAATGAAAATAATCGTGAGCACAAGTAAATATTTTGTTCTCATGAAAGATAAACAAAAAGAAGAATATATAACATATGCTTTATCAGTTTGTGATCCAGATGATAAACAAGACTTGGTCAAAATCACATCTAACTTTGATGAGTTATTTTATGAACCTACAGGGTTGCCTCCTAAGAGGGAGGTTAAACATGAAATATATTTGCAACAAGATGCTCCTCTTTTAAACATTGGAATGTATAGGTCATCAGTGATCGAGAATGCAGAAATTAAGAAGAAAGTTCAGGAGTTTCTCGATAAAGGAATAATCAGACCAAGCTCCTCTCTGTGGTGTTCTCCTATTGTATTAATTCCAAAGAAAGATGGAACATCGAGGATGTGTATTGAATTCTAAGACATGAACAAGATTACGGTAAAGAGATGTTATCATCTTCCCAGAATTGATGAATTATTGGATCAATTAAAGAATGGTGTTTATTTCACTAAATTGGACTTGAGAAGCGGTTACCATCAGATCAAAATTGAAAAAAGTGACATGGAAAATTGCTTTCAAGACAAAGTAGGGGTTGTTTGAATGGTTAGTTATGTCATTTGTGTTATGAAATACTCCTGTGACATTCATGAGGGTAATGACCGATGTATTCAGGCCTTACATAGATGTTTTTGTTATCGTCTATTTAGATGATATATTGATCTTTAGTTGAATATGGGAAGATCATATAAAGCATGTCATGACACTATTTGAACTCTTGAAGAAGGAGAAGTTGTATATCAAAATGTCTAAATGTGAATTTGGAAAAACTTCTCTAGTATACTTGGGATATATTGTAGGGAATGGTCAACTAAAGATAGACACTACAAAAGTAGAAGTCATTGTGAAATGGCCCAAGCCAACTACTATTACAGACATCAGGAGAAGTATAGTACTGGAGGAAATTCATTGTTAATTTCTCTTACACAACATCTCCTCTGCATGCATTAACAAGTGTAAAATAGGTATTTCAATGGGGAGGTAAGAAACATAAATCCTTTGAGACATTGAAGAAAAATATAAGAACTACACCAGTTTTGGCTCTGCTAGATATGCAACATCCATTTGAGATTCAAACTGATGCAAGAGGATATGGCATGGGAGCAGTCTTGATGCAATAAGGTAAAACTATATGTTATCATTCTGAGACTTTTACTCAGGCTGTGATTAACTATCTAACATACGATAATAAATTGTATGCATTGGTACAAAGTGTGGAGAAATGGAAGCATTACTTAATGGGAAATGAAACAATAATTCATATAGATCATCGGCCATTACAATATTTTTAGTCATAGACCAAGCTACAATAGTCATGATATTTTAGGTGGATGGATTTCTTATAGTAGTTTCAATTGGTAATCAAGTATAAGAAAGGTATCCATAATAAGGTTGAAGATGTGTTGTCAAGGCCAGTGATTAATGCATCGACAATATTAAGGTATAATCCTTTAGCTCATGAAATTCATGTTGAAAAATATGATAAGGATGATTATTTTAAATATGTATATGATGCGTTAACTCGTGGAAATCAATAGTCAGATTATTGTATGCGTGAAAATTTGTTATATCATGTTGGAAAGCTTTGTATACCCAAATATGAAAGAATCAATGTAATTAGAGAAGCTCATATATATCTCATTTTCAGACATTTTGGGGTTGGTAAGATAGTAGAAAATTTGCACAGATGTTGTTATTGGCCTCAAATGAATGAAAAATTTTCCAAGTATTGTTACAGGAGAATCCCCCTGTGGACAAGTGGATTTCCTCTTTGATGCTAGACCCCTAACTCCAAGATAGAAAGTTCCATTATGGACACTAACATTCCTTTATCATAAAGCTAAACTATCAAAGAAGAAGAGGGAACAAAGGCAAGTACCTTTTTATTGACATTTGTCCTTGTTTTCTCTAGGTTGATCTTGATCTCCAAGTTCAGTTGAAAGTCCTGTGGTACAATGAGCAACAAAAACAATACTTCCTACTCTACTATGATTAGATTTATAATGAATCTATGAAAGAAACAAGTTCATATACACAAACTTTAAAGGAAAAAATCCAAGCATGAATTTATATTAATGAGAACAAAGTGTTGCTTACAGCCATGGATGTAGTGTAGCAACTTCACCAAGCTCCCTTTGTCCAGACCCTTGCTCAAATAATCCACACACAGAATGTTGATGCTTCAATGATATCTCCCTTAGGAGATAATATGTTAGATGCTTTACAATGTCTCTCCCTTCCTTATGAGATCATAATTTAGATGCTTCTCTCAAGCTCTCTCCTCTTATTTTCACCATGACAAGGCCTCCTTATATAAGCTTGGAGAGGCCCAACCGCTTGAGAGACATTTGGGATAAGTTGAGGATTCTTCTCCTTCAGTTAAGGATCTTCCCTAAGATCATAACTTGACCTTAGATTCAAATCCAACTACCTTCATAGATTGAGGGGATTCTTCCCTAATTTATCTCAACAAGCCAAAAATTCGCTCAGAAAGGGTAGCGCTCCCAAAAAGGGGTGCAAAGAGTGCTTTGAACGCTCCCCAAAAGGAGGCTAGGGAGCACTAAAACTCCTTAACAGTGGGTAGGGGAGCGCTCTCCTTCAAAAAATAATTTTTGAGTGGTTTTCTTCATGGAAAATGATTTGTACTCCTCATCAGATGATTTATCCTTCTTAAACCAGTCTTAAGTGTCCTTATGATGTCGTTAGAGACACGACATATGAAATATGGAAGTATGATATTTACGACACTTGAGACACTTGCGACATTGCAACATTTACGACACTTGTAATGACGACACTTGCAACACTATTGAAGTGAGTAATTTTGATGTGTAACAGATTGCCCCCCAAAGTGCGAAGTTAGAAGATAGGAACTGATGACTGAAGTAATTTGTAGACTTTTTCAAGAAAGGGTACAGATGTAGAGAACCTGATAGAAGCTGCACACAACCATCCAACAAATATTATGACATGTTTCAAACCCAAGGCAGGCATACCTATGCTTGGGTGATAAAGACTTCCAAGGTATGGCCGCCATAAAATACACTGTGGATCCATAATTATATTGATAAATGTTATAGCCACTAAAGATACAGTGTGGATCTATACTCCTATGACCTGAACTGATCGTAGCTACAAATAATACACAGTGGATCTACAAGATGACAAGACATAGCCAAGACCAATACAAAGTGGATCTATGTAACAGTATATGTGTCATAGTTCAAAATAAAACTCCTTTGCAACCTGGGAAAAGTATATATGAAAGTGATGACTCAACCCCAAGGCAGGCATACCTATGCTTGGGTGATAAAGACTTCCAAGGTATGGCCGCCATAAAATACACTGTGGATCCATAATTATATTGATAAACGTTATAGCCACTGAAGATACAATGTGTATCTATACTCCTATGACCTGAACTGATCGTAGCTACAAATAATACACAGTGGATCTACAATATGACAAGAAATAGCCAAGACCAATACAAAGTGGATCTATGTAACAGTATTTGTGTCATAGTTCAAAATAAAACTCCTTCGCAACCTGGGAAAAGTATATATGAAAGTGATGACTCAACCCAGGGTCTTCTTACCGATCT
This sequence comes from Picea engelmannii, assembly GCA_009831015.1. Lineage (NCBI taxonomy): Eukaryota > Viridiplantae > Streptophyta > Pinopsida > Pinales > Pinaceae > Picea > Picea engelmannii. The sequence continues at coordinate 124,228 of ML783826.1, read as the reverse complement.
CGATGTAGTACGAATCTAACCATGTGAATAGATTTCATGATGTTGAACATGGAAGAAACCACTTGATTATCGGTCAATGAGGTAAATCGTTAACAAGCACGAGGGAGATCACCATTGATTTCAACGATTCCCAAGGTACTCTAGTACATTCCAATGAATGTGAATGGATGAGCTGAAGTCAAACATCTATGGAATCATCTAATCAGAAGTCAATGATATAAACCCACTGTCAAAAGTGAGGAGGCCTTCCATTTAAGCATGCAGGTCCCAAGGTACTAACTAGTTTCTAAATCTAGTTCCTGGATAATGTGTTGAGGTCGACAGGAATAGATTCATCACAGGAGGGACTTGATGTATCCCCCATCAACGACAGGAAACTGAAGTAGATATGTAAATTGGTAGATCAAGTGAACATGGACTAACACAGGTATTGAAACAAGATATTTGTGATGGATGACTCTCAAGGAAGATACTTCCCTTGAACACTAAGGCACAATAGCAGAAACATTACATGGACCAAAACATGATGATGCAGTGGACACTGTGACTTTTGTCGGGTGACCCAAAGGAGTAAGAAAACTTAGAGGATTGGTTCAACAGAGGTTCAGTGGATTGAAATGTGTGCAAATACAAAGTATCGTGTTCAGGGGCGACCGTAAGAGTTACCGGTAGTGTTCTAAAAAACTGCTTGGCTTGCTTCCTTTAATTTTTCCCCCATCCAGATAGACGAGTACCTCTTTTTAATTTAATGATCTTGAGGAGGGTAGCACATGCTCGATATAAATCACCTTCGATAAGTCCCTCTTCCTTTTTTTAACAAACTCGAAGAAGTAAGGGTTCGGTCCCATATGGGCCCTTCAATGTATGATTTTTTTAACGAGTCCAGAGAAGGTAAACTCAATGATTTTTCATGTTTAGAGAGTCTGAAAAGAACTTCAAGATGAATCCAGTGTTGTCCTTTTTCATAATGTTAGTCTCACGAGGCTGAAAAAGAGATAAATTATCACTCGAAAGATGCCCTTTCAAACCTTTTAACGAGTGGGAAAGGAAGCAAGATCACTCGGAAATATTTTCACGTTTAGAGAGTTTGAAAAGAGATTAAAGAATACTCCAAGAGGTTCCTTTTTCATATAACCTTTACGAGTCTGACAAAGTGATAAAAGTATACTCAGTTACATTCTCATATATTTACGAGCATGAGAAAGAACAAATACTAAGCTCGGTACCCTGCCCCCAGCCTGAAGCTAGTGGCTTAACTCCAAAATGATCATCAAAGGCTGGAGACATGCCCCCCAAGCTTCAATTCATTCACTGAATTTGAGGTTGTCACCAATTCTTGTACTAGATGGAGAAAAAGGATACAGGTGGATGAAATGAAGGTTCAAATATGAGACCTAATGAAATACTCGACTCAACATCTACGAGATCTGGCAAAAGACTCGACTTGAAAGGAAAGGTAACTGTTTCATTTTTTAACGAGCTTGACACAAGAAAAGAACTATGCTCAGGGCTCCAGGTTCAATCCCTAGATTTATGTTTCATTTTTTGACGATCTTGCCACGGAGAGAAAAACTATGTTCATAACCTCTATTTCATTTTTTAACGAGCTTTCCACAGATAAGAGAAACTATGCTCATAGCTTCTGTTTGATCATGCATTCCAAGAGGATGATGCTCTAGAAGGATACCATGTCAAGAGACAAAACTTGATCATGGCTTCCAAGAGATCTTCACTAGATGGAAGAAGAATGCTCTGCAAGGAACACATGTCGATGGTCTCGCCAGGGGTAAGGATATCGGGCTTCAATATCCCTACCGAAGAGATCACCATGTCAACTACCAGATCTAAGTCATAAGAATTTGAAGTCATGGGAGACAACGCCACACAATTGACCTGTGGCAGAGGTGATACCGACTGCATATAAGGCCCGTTTAGGGAGGTCATTGGGTTGATGGTCAAGTCAGGGCCAAAAAATGAAAGTTGATCAATAGTCACCATTCTTCCATCGTGCGGGAAATATATCACACGGAAAAAGTGGACACAATAGCTTTCATGGAATAGAAATAATCTCGCCAAAGGAGTAAATCGAAATCCAAGGGGCCCTGGAATACCATAACATCAATAAAGACAGGTTTCCCTCCCAAAGTTACAGGAAACTGAGGAAGGATCCCTAAAGAATGACTAGTTCTTCTATTAAAAGAGAACAGAGTCTAGGTAATCGACACAAGCTGAGGATAACCCAAATCTTGCCAAGCAATAGAGGACAAAATACTAATAGATGAACCTTCATCTATCAGTGCATGAGGAACGTCCCAACCACAAACTTTTACTGTAATCTTGAAAGGCATGTGAGAGGAAAGATGAGGTCCAGTTAGCACATCCCAATCAAAAAGGATGGCCTCATTACTTGGAACGGTTTTTGAAGGAGAAGGAGGAATGCCCCCCGGCATGGTAGATCATGTTTCAACAAGAAAAACATGGGCAGAATTGGGTTTACTCGCTAGAGGGAGAATAGAATAGATCGATGATGGGATTGAATCGACCACCTTGGCACTCTTCAAAGCAAGAGTGGGATTGACCGATGATGTAACCGGAGAAACCACTTTGGCACTCGTCAGAGGAAGAGTGGGATTGACTAATGATGTAATCAGAGAAACCACTTTGGCACTCGTCAGAGGAGGAGTGGGATTCACCGATGAAGTCACCGAAGAAACCACTTTGGCACTCATCAGAGAAAGAGTGGGATTGATCGATGATGTAATCAGAGAAACCACTTTGGCACTCATCAAAGGAGGAGTGGGATTGATCGATGGTGGAATCAAATCGACCACATTGACACTCTTCAGATGAAGGGTGGGACTAACCAAGGAAGGAACTAGATCAGTCACTTTGGGTTCACACTATAGATGAAGAGTGGGGTTGACCAATGATGGAACTAGATCAGCTACTTTGGCTAGTGTTTCAATCGAGGATGAAACTAGGTTGACCATCAGATCAACCGGAATGACCGGAGATAGAACTGGATTGACCATTCCATCAACTAATGATGGGTTGGGGGAAATCCTACGATAACCAACTGGAAGTTGAAGCTTTTACAAAAGATAAGAAGCCTCATCCATGAGAGGAAAAAGGTGAGAATAATGACCTTTGCATAACATATAGGGGAATTTGACAGTTGTCTTTTTCTTACCAACCTTAACATCACTAGCTGACGGGGTATCAACTGCATGACCAGTAGGGGTCGATGATGTGGAGGACCACACTTCTAAGACCTTGGGAATACCAGGGAAATCCCTCAAAAAGTGGTCACCCTTACAAAGACTGCAAGGGAATTTGGGTTTCAGAATCTCCATTTTAATCTTAGTGACCTCATCAACACTCCCAGTACTATTAACAGTAGTTGGAGGCTTGGTCCCTTTGTATTTATTCTTCTTCTCTTTGTGTTTCTTCTTCTTCTTATCAACCTGCCTACTCGCTTTAGAGATTTCACTAGGCGAAGAAGGAGAAATGGAAGGAGACCTGATGGACGAAAAAGGTGAAAGGTTGACATGAGGTTGATGTGTGGGAAGTGTGCTTACATCTGAAGCACCTGCATTTGAGATGGCTAGAGTGGAAAACAACCATACCGATAACCCAGGTGTGAGACCTAGAAGGCTCAAAGTAGAGATGTAAGGAGGAACAACGTTTCTGTAAGAAGGAAAAACAAATGGTTCCTCTAGAAAAGGGGTTCCTTCATTGGTCATCCCGGGAACTGACACCATAAAAATAAATCTCCAACCTAGATTATGCTAGGGAGAACAAACAGCACGTGCTAAAAATCTAGTAAGCAAGCAAGCAAACAAAACCTTCTCATAGTGAGCACACTAGTTGGTGATGAAATCCAACTTCGTAGGAACAAAGTAAGAAGGGGCTAAGATAGAGCGAGTGGAAAAGTTACATTGACGACCTGCTTAATGGACTTACACCCTGGTGCAAGCTCCCACACATAATCGTGGGTATACCCTCCAAGGAGCCTGAGTGAGTCTGGTCAATGTCGATTCTAGGTACCATGAAGACTTGCCCCTCCACAGTCACCTCATGCAAATACCCTAAAGATATAGGCCACTAAGGTTACCAACTACAACAGTGATGCCTAAGGAAACAGTCGATAGTCCAATCCATGCAAAAGGTCAGGGTATCTAGCCCGAAATTAACTTGAAAGGATTCCACTCATCATTTTGGGTATACCTTCAAGCGACCCCCATAATACGCGCAATCTCTACACCAAGACTAACAAATAAGGGTGAGTAAATCTGCTAGTCTCAATGCGACCTCAGGTTTGACCCTTGTGTGAGAAGGGCTTCCTAGGACAAAATGTAGCAATTGGATTTCACCGCTCTCTAACACAACATCCTATGTTTGTTTGCATCTTTGGAAAGTTATATTTCACACCTATTCAAAATCCCTACAACTAATATAATGTAGGTTTGCTACCAAAAAATGTAAAAATGTCTATCAATTTTAGTTTAGCGCTTGATTTTTAAACCTGTTGTTACTCAAAAGGTAAATGGCGTGCACAATATGGTGTTTTGACCGACTCAAAAGTTATGCAAAGAGATGAAGATGCAATCTTTTCATTTATATGAAAGCTATTCTATGAGAAGGAGAAAACATTCATCATTACAGATGCACATTGTCCCCCAAAAAAACCAAAAACATGCAATTTTGTTACTTCAAATGCAAGCTAGTTTTATGACCCAAAAGAAAGAATGCATTCAAAACAATGAGAACTGAAAGAAAACAAGTAGAAGATTTTTCTAACAATAAATCATTCAAGGATCCTAAAACCAACAATCATCCAAGGAGTACAATAAAATGCAAAGAAGAATCCAAAAAACGATAGGGAGAAAGAGAAAGCACTCAAAACTGTCTCGACAAAAGCACAGCTAGAAAAGGCAATTTTACATTTCTGAAAGAGGTTTCAAGCTCCAATAAAGACAAAAGAGAGTGAAAATAATAAAAAATAATCAAGAACCAATCCTAACAACTTCACAAAACAACCATAGACTCTGGGTAAAGAGTACTACAAAACAGGCTGCAAAAACTGAGCAAAAGAAGACAATTTCACTCAAAAAGAGACCAGCGCTCCTTCACAATGGTGCACAGAGTGCTTCCAGAACTCCATAAATAACTTTAGGGGAGTTATAGCGCTCTTATATGGCCTACAGGGGGGCATTGGTGCTCCTAAAAACTCAGAAAAATATCCAAAAAACATGCAAAAACTCACCGAGAATGCTTGAAAATTGGGGAAATTGCAGGTGAAGGTAGGAGAAGGCTAATGGATGATGAAAAACCAATAATTGATTGGGAAAAAGACTTCAAATATTAAAAGTAAAAGTACAAACTACCTTTGAATCTCCTTACAAAAACTTTTCACTCAGTCAGATAAATGAGAAGAAAATGACAAATTGACTCTAAATCATCAAAGACAAAGAGTTATTCAAAGTAAGGAAGAAAAAGATGTCACAAACCCAAACAAGGCATCATGAATTCTTAGATATCAATGTGTTGGGGACCCAAACAAGGATACACTGAGGTTGAAAGAACTCTAATCAAGTGCAAACAGGAAAAAATGGATTCAGAGACTAAACTCCTGCAAGATCTTTAACAAAAAGAGGGCAACGCTCTGGTGTAAGGGGAACCAAAGTGTTCCAATGCTCTGTGTAAATCCAAAAAGGAGTTCCAACGCTCTGATATCAAGGGAAGGGGAGCGTTAGGCTTCAAAAATTTCAGAAAAATACCCAAAAATCCAAAAATTCAAGAAAGTTCGGAAATCCAAAGTATATGGGATGAAGTGAAGGGTCAATCAACAAATCTAAGAATAAAAGACACAATATGAATAAGATCAAAATGAGAAAAGGCAATCAAGATCTAGGAAGGAAAAAATTCAAAGGTCCCTCCCCAGTGGAGTCGCCAATTTCTGTTCCAGGAGAATCCCCCTGCGGAAAAGTGGATTTCCTCTTGGATGTTAGACCCCTAACTCCAAGACAAAAAGTGCTACTATGGACACTGGCATTCCTTTATCATAAAGATAAACTATCAAAGAAGAAGAGGAAAGAAAGCCAAGTACCTTTTTACTGAAGTTTTTCCTTGTTCGCTCCAGGCTGATCTTGATCTCCAAGTTCATTTGAAGGTCATGTGGTACAATGAACAACAACAACAATACTTCCTTCTCTACTATGATTAGCTTTATAATGAATCTATGAAAGAAACAAGTTCATATACACAAACTTTAAAGGAAACATGCCAAGCATGAATTTATATTAATGAGAAAAAAGTGTTTCTTACAGCCATGGATATAGTGCAGCAACTTCACCAAGCTCCCTTTGCCCAGACCCTTTCTCAAATAATCCACACACAAAATTTTGATGCTTCAATGATATCTCCCTTATGATAACATAAGTTAGATGCTTTACAATGTCTCTCCCTTCCTTATGAGATCATAAGTTAGGTGCTTCTCTCAAACTCTCTCCTCTTATTTTCACCATGAGAAGGCCTCCTTATATAAGATTGGAGAGGCCCAACCACTTGAGATATCTTTGGGATAAGTTGAGGATTCTTCTCCTTCAGTTGAGGATCTTCCCTAAGATCATGCCTTGAACTCAGATTCAAATCCAACTACCTTCATATATTGAGGGGATTCTTCCCTGATTTATCTCAACAAACCAAACATTCGCTCAGAAAGGGCAGCGCTCCACCAAAAGGGTGCACATAGTTCTTGGAACGCTCCCCCAAAGGAGGCTAGGGAGTGATAGCACTCCCTAATAGTGGGTAGGGGAGCGCTATCACTCCCTAATAGTGGGTAGGGGAGCGCTCCCCTTCAAAAAAATATTTTTGAGTGGTTTTCTTCATGGCAAATGATTTGTACTCCTCATCAGATGATTTCTCCTTCTTAAACTAGTCTTCGAAGGTGTCTTAAGTATCCTTATGATGTCATTAGAGACACGACATAGGAAATATGGAAGTATGATGTTTTCGACACTTGCGACACTGCAAAATTTACGACACTTGTAATGATGACACTTGCGACACTATTGAAGTGAGTAATTTTGATGTGTAACAAGTATATAAAAGGGTGTGTTATGTGTGCCACAAGAAAGCCTAACAGCATAAAGTTTGGACCATATACGCCACTTCCAGTACCTTCTCATCCATGGGAAAACATCTCCATGTATTTTGTAGGGGGTTTACCGATGTCCAGGATAGGTCATGATTATCTATATTTCTTCATGGATAGATTCAGTAAAATGTGTATTATAACGCCATGTAAGAAATATGTCACAGCTGGAAAAATAACATAGATGTTATTTGCTAATGTTTGGGTTCATTTTGAGTTTCCTACATCTATTATATCAGATCAAGATTCTCTCTTTTTGGGAAGGTTTTGGTCTCATTTATGGGAGCTCGTGGACACTAAGTTAAATAAGAGAACGTATTTTCATCTGCAGAAATATGCACAGACATAGTTGGTAAACATAACAATGGTACATCTACTACTAAGATATTGTAGCAAGCATCCTAAGTTATGGCATGAGAACTTACCTTGTGTACAACATGTGTAATATCCCTCGACCGAACACAAATGTAAATATAATCCAAGTATATTTAAGCTAGTGAGTTGTTTAGACATCATTTTTGTAATACACCTTTCATGGCATGGTGCGCGCATATACTACGCAGTAAAGGGATGTAATGTGCACATTTATGAATACTGCACACAGTAACTAAGGTGCGTGCAACCTTAAAGATAGAGGATACAGTGCGCAGTAACTAAAGAGTGTGCAACCTTGAGGTCAGCGGGTACCACGCACAATAACTAAAGTGTGCGCAATACTAATGTCAGTGAACCTTTGTGTATATAATATGAATTATAGGCTAGTGAGCCAGTATTATAAGCCAAAATGCTTATGTCTTGGAATTAGGCCAGCACGCCTAGATGTTAAATGCTAGAGCACCTATTTTGTATATATCTCATGATTAATATAAAAATACATCGTTGCACGCAGACCGACCATGATAAAAGAGAAGGGGGGCTAGATTCCACCAAATAGGGAAAAGGAGGGCCTAAAGTTAAGAATAGGGCTAACCTAGAGAGCTTAAATCCGAAAAGAAATATTATATTAATATTTCTTAAAAACATAAAGTACGGATAATTAATTTATCCTAAGTCCTAAAGTAGGGGACAAGTGTATCGAAGTAGCTTACAACATGACAAGTGTCAAGTTGGAGACATGCATACTTGTTTTCGAGACTTAGTTCCTTTAGGGGGAAATCGACCATTGTGAAGAGGAGAATCTTACCATTTTTTCCTTCGACCAGAGAACCAGTATCCATGATACATTCTGTCAGTCCTTGAGCTACCTCGTATCTTCCTACCACCATACCCAGACCAGATTGATATCCATTCCTGTTGGTGTACCTGTCATCTTGGGAGAAGGATTGAAGAGGCGGGTTGTTATGCCCGTGAGCAATTCTATGAGTGAGGGAATTGTTGAGGATCGATTTCTTGAAGGTGATAAATTGTATCTACAGTGCTCTGAGACTTCCGTTCCAGCCTGTTGGTGAAGCCCTGGAAGGGAAGTGGGGCATCCGAGGGACTGATGAGCAGAGAAGGGGCACAGTTCCTTGGGTGGGATAGGCATGTGGGGAAAGAGAGGTTGTAGGTTGTGGTTGAGTGAACACCTGAGAGGGAGTCTTTCTGATTGACCATAAACCTTTTGCCGAGTTAGGAATCCCTTTCACGGGTGGAGTCTAGTCTCAACTCGGGGGTGACTCACTGTTGAGAGTGATGAACAGTGTATTCTAAGGCTGGGAGGTTCGTGGACGGTTTACATGCAGTTGGTGACATTCTTACCAAGATAAGTATCAGTTATGTGTTGAATTCCATGCTACATTTTCATTTATGTGTTATTTTATGGGCTTTATTGCTTGTGTGAGCATAATTGTCCATTTGTTTAAGGATATACCCTATATACGTTGCATGTCTGTGTTCACTGTTAAATCAGTCTGGAAATCGTATAAAATCATATATTTACAGAACACAACTGTTTTTTTATCTTTTATATTTGAAGCTTCTGCTAGAGCATTGTATGGATATGTTTAATTGCATGCAGTTCAGTATGTATGTATTCCTATGTGTGTATATACGTATTTAGAGAAAAAAAAATTATGTGACATACCTCAGTTGAATATTGGATGTTACATTATGTTGTCAGAACTAAGCTAAGTGTCTAAGTAAGTGACATTCCTCAGTCAGTGTGTGGATGGGGTGTGTTACAGTATGGTATCAGAGTGTCAGTTTTTGACACTGAGCCTAAATGGGCCAAACCAGTCGAATGGAGACAATATTACAGTATGGTATACAGTATATGGTGTTTATGGAAAATTGAGCCACCACGTGGAAGAATAATATGTAGAGATGCACACGCTAAATTTAGCATTGCACAGAGTGCATACACATAGTAAAGGTGAAAGTGGTGTGTGCACTATTGTGAGGCACAGTGAAGTTCGGTTGGTGCGCACACGGTAGGAGTATGTGTTGTATCGCTACAGTGCAGGCAAGGGTGTGCGTAGGTAGTTGTGTGCGGTAGCGACAGAGTATTCGGTGGGGCATACAGATTACTGTACGCAGTAAGGCATATTGAACTTTAGCATGGTGCAATTCATAGAGTGAAATGCATGTCGAATATCCAAGGGCGATACAGAAACAGTGCGCAAAGGATATTGGCTTGCAACACAGAAGTAGTGTGTGCAAGTTATTGGTGCAACAAAGAGGAAATGTATAGCAGATATCGGTGCGCGGAAACATGATTTACCTTATAAAGTTGTTTGCATGATAAATAAAGGTACACAGGTTGAATTTTTATGTGTGCAAAATCGTCTGAAAAGCTAATTAAGACGACGAGCATGAGTTTAATTAGAAAAATTTACATAGTATTCAAAGAAAGAGGAATACACAACTTCATTGAAATATTATTTAAAATGAGTCAAGCGAATGAGATGAATTCTGGGTTTTAATCAAATAGTTGAAAGTGAAATATAAGTTACAAGAAGACACATAATATTAAAAGAAACAAGATTCGTAACATCATCAGTGGAATCTTGTTTTAAGCAGTACAAAATCCACTTATGCGCTTATATATTCATTCAAAATACAAAATTATAAAAAGGGGATGATTCAAAATAGCAATGGCCCTATTCAAAGAGACCATACAAGAACAGGCCTATCATCTCCGAAGCTTCCTTACCTATGCTATCATCTATCCAAAAATCGTCGAAATATACTCGATTGTATTGATGGCTTATTTCAGCTTAGCTAGCTCCTCCTTTAAAGAATCTAACCAGACCGGTTGATTCTCTTCAACCCTCTCAGTCACTTCAGCGACGGGTTCTTTCTTTTTTCGCTTGCTTCATTTCTTCTTAGAATTTGGTCTATTGATAACTAGATCCCTCATGATTGGATTCAGCCTGATTTCCAATCTCGAATCAGTAACAGGTATAGTGTGAAATTTAGTCACCAGTATCTGCACGACTACCTTTTCCTTTGTACTCGCAGGAAAATTTATCATGTTGCCCGAATAACAAGTCTCATTGGATTTAATTGGGTCCGTATACCTTAGTTTTTTGGACACCGAAATACGTTTGCAGAGATGAGAATTTCGAACTAGTTTGGAGACTACTCGTTGATGGATAAGATGATGCTTCCATACCTGAGAGTTGGTAATTATAGAACCTCAATCATGAAAGAGAAAACAGAAAGAGATCAAGGGGACTTCCCTGAAAACAGTCGTATTATGGTTCTCGTGGTGCGCCCACTTGCGTTCATGACTGCATTTATTAAAAACAAAACTAGTGAGAAATCAAACTGAAAGAAAAACCTATTCTTAAACCTACCCTAACTACTAAACAAATCAGGATGTTATGTGAAGTCATGTTTCCAATGTAGCCAGCGGAGTAACTCTAATCCTGCAATGAAAACAAGATCAAGCATTATTAAAAAGAATGGTAGTATATCAACAAATGATAGAAACATATCACACTTACCTTCATAATCATCATCTAGAAATAAAGTAAGCATGATCTTACCACTTCCTTGGATATTCTTGTTGTACGAATCCTCCAGCCATTGTGCAATATTGTCGTGATAAGGGTCATAATGGCATCGGCGAGTGTAAGTAGTTTTGAAAATTTTGTCAGGATGAAGAGGAAATGGAATAACCATCAGCCAAGGCTGAAATCCCCCATCCTTCTGACAATTCTCTAAGTACTCATAAATTTCTTCACATGGAGAATCTAAAAGAAACATGTCACGCCTACTTCCAAGATACTTGGGTAAAAAGAAAGCAAGCACAACTTTGTCTTTATTGTAAATTTTTTTCATATATGCATATTCAAGACATCCTAAGATCCTGTCACAAAAATGAGGATGCAAACCATGACTTTGATGAAACGAATATATCAATGGAAAGCTCATCATAGGAGGATTCGTGCAATCAATTGGATCATTGGTTTGAATGTTTCCTTCGATGTGGTTGATCATTTCAAAATGTGAAGCATCAACACTAAGATTCGAGCTAAGCAAAGAACGAGTATGAAACTTAGAATGTTTGATCTCCATAAAATATAATGCATTGTCTTTTTCAACTATAAACTGTGTAAAATCATCTCGTAACATGTCATTTTCCCATGTGAATGATGAAAGTGAACAAGCATCAAATCCAAGTTTATCAGTGTAAGGTTTGGAATTGATTTCACCAAAATTTAGTATATCGAGAGAGTATGATTGTGGTGGCAAAGAGTAGGATGTTGTAGGTAAGATGTCAAGTCCACCAGAATCTAGGAATAGATCAGGATATAAAGAATAAAAGGAATGAGAAATAAGAAGATAAAAAGAATCTCTTGAACTATGATAATCAACAATTGTATTCTCGAGACAATTTTCCTCACTTTCTTTAAAATCCTTACTTTGTTTTGGTGACGAATTCCTTAACATAATATGATCATCTGGATTTGCCTTTTGTGTGACAGATAATTCAAAATTTATGTGACAAGCATCTAGTCTTTCCTGTGAACAAAGTGCATTTTG
>ML783826.1:67215-99434 GCA_009831015.1 Picea engelmannii | reverse complement strand
AAGGATCGTATCACATAAAACTAGATCAACCATGACCCTTATGAAATCGAATATAACCCATAACTCAATATGCTGAAAGTCTTATCAATCAAATTGCGCAATCAAAGTAAAAGTAGGTGAATGGACATAGTTTGAAAGTCATTTTGACCACTTAATAGCAAACCAAAGTAAGTGCTTTTCAGAATATCAATGAGAAAGTCATGACAGTCCAAATAACGACGGAGGAGTTTTCAGGCTTTCAGTCGTGAAAACTAAATCGAAACCAATTTGCAAATGTCGTTTGCAAAATGTGACAATGCCTTGACATTCAGGAGACAAAAGGTGTAGGCAACTTATATGGAAATTGAAAAAATTGAATTGGTTGCCAACATGTTCACCTAACTCAAATGGCTATGATGTACAAGTGAATGGGATGGAGTGATCTGACTAACCGTCACCCATCCCACATATGGTGGATTTGACATATTGAAGCATGTGACATCAGAACTTATGCAAAAGTGGTTTCGGCAAACCACCTTGCACCCGATGTATCTCTACACAATGATATAGTGCTTGTTAAGTTCTCAAAACTTGGGTCGTGTCTAAGAATTGTCATGGTGGAAACACCAAGAAAACAGAAAAGATAATTTATATATAATTATTGAGACGAAATAGTTCATATTTCTCGTGGATTGTTGATTTAGTTAAACTAATAATTTTTAATGGCTGCACATTTTGCAGAACTAACAACAACTAGATCAGATCAGATCAAGTACTGAGTCCATAAGAATGGAAGAGACACGAGGAAACTATAGTCAACAAGAAGAGAGTAGAGGGATGAATATCCATTTGGACATTGAAGGAACAAACTCCAATGGACATGGAGAGGAAAGGGATGAAAACCTGAATATGGTAGAGACTATTAAAAATTTGCAAAAGGATGTCCAAAGCCATAAAGCTGATAATGAAAGGCGTATGAGAGACAAAGAGAAATAGGATGAATTCAACATGAATTCATTGCAAAGTATGAAGAGAATAGAAAATAAATTGGAAAAAGAAAGTGACTCAAGCAAATCTGGAAGTCACAAACCTTTGGATGAGAAAAAGAGATCAAGAAATGTTAGCAGACACCACCATCACTCCCGAAAGCATTCCAAGAAAATAGAATGTAGCAGCACAAGTCCATCCCCTGTCAGACAGCATAAGAGTTCTGGGGTGGATGAGCTACGAGGAGAAATGAACAAGATCAAACCTCCTACATTTGATGGTGAGCACAAGAAGGATGAAGATGCAGAAACATGGTTATTGGGCATGAGGAAGTATTTTCAATTACACAATTATTCTTCCCATGCAGAGGGTAGAATTTCCATCTATCAACTCAAAGGAAAGGCATCCATGTGGTGGGATCAGCTTGTGCAGGTATAGCACATTAAAGAGAAGAGTGTTACTTGGAGGGAATTTAAGAAGTATTTTGAGAAGAAATACTTGAATAAGAGGTATTATGACAAGAAAACGAAAGAGTTATTTGAACTCAAACTTGAAAGTATGATCATAGATGAATATGAAAGAAGATTTCTAGAACTGTTGAAGTACGTCTCCTTCATCAAGGATGAGACAGTTAAAATTCAAATGTATATGAGTGGATTCCCAGCATTCATCAGTGACAAAATACAATATGATTATCCCAAGACATTGGAAGAGACCGTAAGGCGAGATAAATGTCTATATGATCAGTAGAAAGCAAGGCCAACTTTCCAAAAATCTTGGGAAGACAAAAAGAAGTTCAAGGTGGATCAGAGGAAGAAAGGATTTAAGCCATCATTCTTCAAAAATAGTCCATAGGGACCACCAACTTCTAAATATCCCAAAATGATAGAGGAAGAAGGCTAAAGGCCAAGGCATCCACCTATTCAATGTTGGGGTTGTAAAGGAGATCATAGATTCAGAGATTGTCCTCACAGAGGTGAAAAAGGAAGGATTGTTTATAATGTACAACAATCTGAAACAGTGGAGGACATGGGCAGAAATGTGCCAAGGATCTATGCAGCCCTGGATAACAAGAAAGCAGAATATCAGTCACACATGATTGAAGTAGAGGGTATGATTAACAACCAAAACATTGTTATTTTAATTGATTCAGGAGCTAGTCATAGTTATATAGATCCTAAGATGGTAGAAAGTTTGCAATTGCCAAGAAGTAGGCATGGAAAATATTGGTTGGTACATTTGGCTACAAGAACCAAAAGAAAGGTTAATGAGATGGTTAAGTCATGTCTCATGGACATGAACGGACTGAACACCAAGGCATATTTGAATATATTACCCTTAGGTTCCTATGAATGTTTAATTGGGATGGATTGGTTGGACCCACATAATGCTCTATTGGATTTTCATATCAAAGAATTCACTTTCTTGGATGAACAAGGGAACCAACGGAAAGTGCAGGGAATTCCCAGGGCAGTAACCGTTAGAAAAATTTCAGCATTGGAGTTGAAGAAATTTTATAGAAGAGGATGTCAAATATTTGTAGCTCATATGGAGGAGACACCTAAAGACAAGGTGCCAAATTTGGATAATTATGTAGTCCTGAAAGAGTTTCAAGATGTATTCAAGGAAGTACTAGGAATACCCCCAAGGAGAGACCTCGATTTTTCTATAAATCTGACACCAGGAGCAGCTCTCGTGTCAAAGGTTCCTTACAGAAAGAGTACACCAGAATTGAAGGAGTTGCAAATGCAGCTTGAAGAACTTATAAAGAAGGGGTATATACACCCAAGTGTATCACCTTGGGGTACCCCAGTCTTGTTTGTAAAAAAGAAATATGGAACGTTAAGATTGTGCATTGATTTCAGACAGTTGAATAAAGTGATTGTAAAGAACAAGTATTCTCTACCAAGGATTGATGATATTTTTGATCAAATGAAGGATGCAAAGATCTTTTCAAAGATAGATATCAGATAGGGATACCATAAGGTAAGAATTAAGGAGGAGGATATCAACAAGACCGCCTTCAGAACAAGGTATGTTCATTATGAGTTCACAGTGGTGCCATTTGGGTTGTCAAATGCACCAGCTATTTTCATGCTCTTAATGAATGGTTTTTCCCGAGAATATTTAGACAAGTTTGTCATTGTCTTTTTGGATGACATTCTTATATACTCTAAGACAAAAGAAGAGCATGAACATCATTTGAGGATGGTGTTGCAAGTATTAAGGGAGCATCAGTTGTATGCCAAATTGAGAAAGTGCTCATTTTATCAGAAACAAATTCATTATTTGGGGCATATCATATCAAAAGATGGGATAGCAGTGGACCCCGAGAAGATTGAATCCATTAGAGAATGGTCAGCACCAAAGAATGTGACATAGGTCAGATCATTCATGGGCCTTGCAAGCTACTACAGGAGATTCATTGGAGGATTTTCGAAGATAGCACACCCAATCACTTCCTTGCAAAGAAAAGGTATGAAGTTTCAGTGGACATTGGACTGTGAAAGGAGTTTCCAACATTTGAAACAATTATTGGCAAGTGCTCCAATACTAAGGATTGCGGACCCAAATGAAGATTTCATTGTATGCACAGATGCATGTAATGAAGGACTTGGTGGAGTCCTCAGCCAAAATGGATTTTTGATATGTTATGAATCAAGGAAGTTGAAGGAGCGTGAAAGAAACTATGCCACTCATGATTTGGAGTTGGCAACCATAGTGCATGCCCTGAGGAAATGGAGACACTACCTCATGGGAAATAGGTTTGAGTTAAGAATAGACCACAATGGTCTGAAATATTTATTTGATCAGCCAAATCTAAATGTTAGACAAAGAAGATGTTTAGAATTTCTAAGAGAATATGACTTCGATATAAAGCATATCATAGGGAAAGAAAATAAAGTGGTGGATGCACTCAGCAGGAGGGTGCATGAGCTTCATGCTACAAACATCATCATGATTCAGACTGATGTTAAAAGCAAAATTCTGGAGGCTACAAATATAGACCTGCAATACAAAGAATTGATAGCAAAACTACAGCAAGGTAAGACACCACATAAGATGGATATTTATAAGTTGGGAGTAGATGGAATATTGTTGCACAAGAAAAGAATTTTTGTACAAAATGTCCTGGACTTGAAACGTATAATTTTGCATGAGATGCATAATGCTCCTTATGCAGGGCACCCTAGATATTAGAAAACCATAGCAACGGTCAAGAGCCAATACTTTTGGCCAGGTATGAAGAGAGAAATTGAAAAATACATCGCTAGGTGTATGGAATGCCAGAAAGTTAAAACAGAGCATAGGCACCCAATTCGATTGTTGCAACCTTTGCCCATTCCTAAATGGAATTGGAAAGTGGTGACAATGGATTTTATTACAGGATTTCCCAAAACAGGCAAGCTACATGATTCGATTATGGTAGTGGTGGAAAAGCTTACAAAAGATCCCCATTTTATTCCACTAAAAACTACTAACAAAGCAACAGATGTTTCTGATATTTTCATGAAGGAAGTGGAACGATTGCACGAAATTCCTAAAAAGATTGTGTCTGACAGAGACCCGAAATTCACCTCAAATTTTTGGAAAGGATTTTTCAAAGGATTCAGAACGAATCTGAACTTTAGTACAACTTACCATCCTGAGACTAATAGACAAACAGAGAGGGTGAATAGAGTGATAGAATATATGTTGAGAATGTTTGTTATGGATAAACCATCAAAATGGGAAGACTACCTACATTTAGTAGAATTTGCTTATAACAATGGGTATCAGGCATCATTGAAAATGAGCCCATTTGAAGAACTTTACGACATAAGGTGCAATACTCCAGTAAGATGGGATAATCCAGCTGATAGAACAATAGTCAGGCCAGAGTTTCTCAAGGCGATGGAGGACCATATGTTAAAAATTAACCAGAACTTGAAAACTGCCCAAGACAGACAGAAAAGTTATGCTGATAAAAACAAAATCCACAGAGAATTCAAAGTGGGTGATCATGTTTTCCTAAAAGTAAAAGGTAACAGGAGTTCCCTGCATCTAGGAAGCTGTGCCAAGTTGGTAGCCAGATTTTGTGGACCATTTGAAATCCTAGAGAGGATTGGTCCCATTGCTTATATCATTGGATTTCCTGCATCTATGTCTGTTCATAATGTATTGCATGTATCATTGCTAAAGAAATACATACCTGATGCTAATCATGTTATTGATTGGAATGTTATTCAGGTGAAGCAAGAAGGCACTTTCCAAGTGAATCTGGTGCGCATCCTGGATTAAAAAACCAAACAACTCTGGAATCGAGCCATAGGGCTTGTAAAGGTCCAATGGACCTGGTACGGACCTGAAGACGCTACTTGGGAGAATGAGGATGCATTGCAAGAAGAATACCCACATCTTTTTGAATAATTTTGAGAATTTTTTTGTATATGGGTACATGATGCACTAAGGAAAGTGCATAAATAAGGGGAGGGGATTGTAATATCCCTCGGTTGAACCCAAATGTAAATATAATCCAAGTATATTTAAGCTAGTGAGTTGTTTAGACATCATTTTTTTAATACACATTTCATGGCATGGTGCGTTCATATACTGCGCAGTAAAGGGATGTAATGTGCACATTTCTGAATACCATGCGCAGTAACTAATGTGCACGCAACCTTAAATACAGAGGATAAAACGCGCAGTAACTAAAGAGCGTGCAACCTTGAGGTCAGCGGATACCGCGTGCAGTAACTAAAGTGCGCGCAATATTAAATTCAGTGAACCTTTGTGTATATAATATGCATTATAGGCTGGTGAGCCAGTATTATAAGTCGGAATGCTTATGTCTTGGAATTAGGCCAACGCGCCTAGATGTTAAAGGCTAGAGCACCTATTTTGTATATATCTCATGATTAATATAAAAATACATCGATGCGTGCAAACCGACCATGATAAAAGAGAAGGGGGACTAGATTCCACCAAATAGGGAAAGGGAGGGCCTAAATTTAAGAACAGGGCTAATCTAGAGAGCTTAAAGCCAAAAAGAAATATTATATTAATATTTCTTAAAAACATAAAGTATGGATAATTAATTTATCCTAAGTCCTAAAGTAGGGGACAAGTGTATCAGAGTAGATTTCAACATGACAAGTGTCAAGTTGGAGATATGCATACGTATTGTCGATACTTAGTTCACTTGGGGGGGGATTGACCATTATGAAGAGGAGAATCTTACCATTTTTTCCTTCGACCAGACAACCAGTATCCATGATACATTCTGTCAGTCCTTGAGATACCTCATATATTCCTCCCACCGTACCCAGACCAAATTGATATCCATTCCTGTTGGTGTACCTGTCATCTTGGGAGCGGGATTGAAGAGGTGGGTTGTCAGGCCCGTGAGAAATTATATAAGGGAATTGCTGAGGATTGATTTCCTAAAGGTGATAAACTGCGGCTATAGTTCTCTGAGACTTCCGGTCTGGCCTATTGTTGAAGCCCTGGAAGGGAAGTGGGGCAGCTGAGGGACGGTTGAGCAGAGAAGGGGCACACTTTCTTGGGTGGGATAGGCATGTGACGAAGGAGAGTTTGTAGGCTATGGTTGAGTGAACACTTGAGAGGGAATCTTTCCAGTTGACCGTGAACCTTTAGCAGAGTTAGGAATCCCTTTCCTGGGTGGAGTCTAGTCCCAGCTTGGGGGTGACTCACTGTTGAGAGTGACGAATAGTGTAGTCTAAGGTTGGGAGGTTTGTGGATGGTCTACACGCAGTTGGTGACATTCTTACCAAGATAAGTATTGGTTATGTGTTGAATTCCATGTTTCATTGTAATTTATGTGTTATTTTATTGGCTTTATTGCTTGTGTGAGCATAACTGTCTGTATGTTTAAGGATATACCCTATATACGTTGCATGTCTGTGTTCACTATTAAATCAGTCTGAAAATCGTATATTTACAGAACACAACTGTTTGTTTATCTTTTATATGTCAAGCTTCCGCCAGAGCATTGTATTTATATTTTTAATTGCATGCATTTTAGTATGTATGTATGTCTATGTGTGTATATATGTATTTAGAGAAAAAAAAATATGTGGCATACCTCAGTTGAATACTGGGTGTTACATTATGTTGTCAGAACTAAGCTAAGTGTCTAAGTAAGTGACATTCCTCGATCAGTGGGTGGACGGGGTGTGTTACAACATGCCTATAATCATGCCACGCATTCTTCTACTGAGAAAGCTCATTTTAAAGTATGTTTGGGGTATTTTCCTAAATCACATATGAAATTTTCTTTTGGAGAATCATGTAAATAGTATGGAAAGGATGATATAGATACAGATAAAAGTTTCATTCTAAGAATCTAGCAGGTACATCAAGCAGTACATGAATAGTTGGAGAAAAGCCAAGCTAAATACAAGGTGAGGCATGAAAAACATCAAGTTGACCATCAGTTAGAAGTCAGTGATCAAGTATAGTTACATATCAACAAGGATAGAATGAAGGGTGAAGGTAAAAACCTAAGACCAATCCGATATGGTCCATTCAATATCTTGGAGAAGATTGGTACTAATGTCTTTCATTTAGATCTACCATCCTACATGCAAATGTATTCAGTGGTAAATGTTGATAATTTGAAGCTTTATGAGCCTCCTATGATTATGGATGAAGATGAAAGTATTCAGGTTCCAGAAGTTGATGATTTTTCTCCAGAGTATTTGGACAAGCTACAGGAAGATGTTATTATTGAAAGAGGAACTAGGACTTCACAGTGAGGTAATGTGGAATATCTCTGAGTTGGTATAAAAGGGGTTAAAAAACGTAAATCAAAATGGATGAAGATCTAAAAGGTGAGGGAGATTTACCCTCACTTAATTGTTGAATAATTAAAACTTTTGGTGTTCCAAAAGGCTTCCAATGGGGAGGAATGATCCAGGAGGATCCATGAATGCTCACAGAGGTCTGGGAGGATCTTAAACACTCACATAGGTCTAGGAGGATTTAGAAATTCTCAAACTTAAATCATCCCAAATACTCTTGAAAACACCATAAATATGTAGTGTTCGGCGATAGCTTTCCAACAGTGCAAAAATCGCCTCAAAGGGAGTTTGTATGCAAACGTTATGGCTAGTCAAAGTTTGAGTCAACCAGGGAAAAAAGGCAAAAGTCAAAGGATAAAGATGAGATGTGCCACCATTGAAAGGGTGACACATGGCACAATCGTACGACCATACGGTGATGACATGGCCACACCATGTAATTCCACATGGCACATCGTACATCCAACCAGGTAGGTGACTCATCAATCAATGCAATACAGTTTGCACCAATGGGCATTCGACACATGGAAATGATAAGCCAATCAGAATCTACCATGTGGCAGCTTCCCATTGGCCATTATGGTTAAGGTTATGTAAAATTTTATGGGAGTTTGAAGGATCGAACCTGTGACCTCGCAAGACCTTACCAAATCTCTTTATCATCACACCAAAGAATTTTTTCTTAACCATATATGTGGGAATATATATTTAACCTTGGTATAAGGTTTAGTCTGTAGAAAAAAAAAAAAAAAAAAGGTAGAGGGACTAAGCCCTCGACCCTGGTTATATGTATTGTAATATGACCATAATACTCATGTGGAGGGTCATTTAAAACTTTGGTTAAAACCATATAACAAACACACCACATATATCCATATGTTATAACAACATGCCAACAAAGTTGGGGATCGTGGAGGATGTTAGCCATGACCTCCCCCCAAATAATTCCATGCCTTAACCGTTGCACCAAAGGAGCCTCTTGTTAATGCATAGCCACAACCTTATATTTGATTTCAACTGGTAGTTATTGGTGGAGGTTAAGGGCCCATGCCCTATTTAATGGTGCATCGACTGAGAATGGTACACACACATAATTATGCAGAGTACATTTTGAAGTATGTAATCGAGGGTACCTAGACTTAGAGGTTGCATCGTATTGCGTTCCATGGGGTTTCGACATGAAATTTTAAGAAATTTATACTCATTTTTGATGATTTTTCACAAGGAATTCAACAATATACTCTATTTTTTAGTTTGAGCAATGCAGAAAATGGTCATTGTAAAACGCAAGCATTTGAGCATTAATAAAGAGGTCTCTATTGGAAGCAGACTGGAGATGTAGCCCAAATCGGGTGAACTCCATTATCAAAAGTGTGTATGTGAATTTAATATTCTTGTTCTATTTACGCTCAGTTATTTTGAAAGTTGTTTATCAATAAAGTGTATTTGGATAGATAAGTATTTCTCATATAATTTGCAAATAGTCAAACGATCATTTTAATTTCAAAGATCAAGTAGATGTTATTATGTATTAAAGATTAATAAGCATCTAAGGATTTTTCGGATCAATTGGCCAGTGGTCCTCTCTAGAATTTATATATCCCTCCTTACTTTGGAAAAAATCCATAAGTTTCATCTAAATATGACTTAATCTACTCCAGTTATGGCCAAAATATGATTTTGGCTCTAGACTAAGTTTTTTTTATATACTATTGGACAATTTTGTGTGTGGCATGCTTGCTAACGTGGTTGTTGATGTGGAATTATAGGTCCACATGGAATTATGACATGATTTCATATCAACCTCTTAGGCCACCTGGCCCTTCCTTTTCAACCTTCAAGATCCTCTCACTCTTCTATCTCCTCTCCCTTATATATCTTTCCTTACCTCTCTCCTCTTTTCCTTTTACACCTGCCTTAATAATTAATAGAATATTAATATTTTACAAGCCCCACCTGCCCAAATGACACACTTCTGACCCTGAATGGGACAAGGGTCCCACCTTGACTACAAAACTTCCACGTGGCCCCCCTACATTGGATGTGGGGATAGGCAAGTCCCATCTCGCACATTTTCCTAGGTGCACAAACTTGCATTCCCCATGATCTAATGGTGGATATTAGGATATATCTATGGAGAAGAGGCTGTGTCACATCCCAAACATGCATGAGGGTTAACAAACCCCCTAGGTGAAACACTCAAAAACCCTTGCTATGTGGAATGATTTTAATGGTGTCGCAACATAGAAGGTCCCAAGTGTTAGAAAAACTAGATCGTGAAGCAATAAAATAAAACATATGCGGAAATAAAACATAGAAGATACATAATACAATAGAGACACAAATATAATTGGTTCACCCAGTGTGGGTTACATCCACTAGAGAAATTGTCAAGTCCTTCCTTTATTATTATCCATCAAATGAAGGGGTACAACGTACAACACACCCGTTGTAACTTCCTCTTCTTTGTCTCACAGACTCCACTCTCATAATACAATATTCACCATAATACATAGCCACAATACATTTCCCTCATAAAAGAGGGTTTCCTTCTAGGGAAAAAATCCCTAACATAACTTCTACTGTCACATTTGCGACCTTATAATGAAAAATCCAGATTTACTATGAATTACAATATACATTTACAAGGAAATTTTTCCTTCGGGGGCCTGCTTACCCCCGGACCCGCCCGCATGGAGGAGTGTACATTCTTCTAGGGTGTAAAGTATTCATGGGGTATAAACACAGCTGGAAAAAAAGACCTCTGAATCAGGAAGATAATCAGGCTCCACATTTAGCAATCTCCCACTTTGAGACTGATCTCAAAAACTCCACTATTGTTGTATCTGTTGGACTATGAACCTTCTTGGACCTAGAAACTTTCTCATCTTCATATTCATTCTTGAATACCAAATGAAACTGAGTGGGAAATCAGTTTCTCCCTCGTTACTCCCTTTGTTAACATGTCTGTAAGATTCTGGCTAGTGTGTATATTTTCCAACTTAAAATGTCCATCTTCAAAGATGGATCGTATGAAATGGTACCTGAGTTGTATATTCTTAATCTTCGAATGGAAGGCTTAGTTATTTGCAAGATGAATGGCACTCTCACTATCACAATACAACCTATTATTCTCCTGCTTCTTTCCCAATTCCTCCATAAACCTTTGTAACCAAATCATTTCTTTACTAGCCTCTGTAGCAGCAACATACATTGCTTTTGTTGTTGAAAGTGTAACAACCTTTTGCAATTTCTAAATCCAACTTATTGTTGTTCCACCTATAGTAAAAACATACCCTGTGGTGCTCCTCTTGCTATCTTTATCACCTATGATATCTGAATCAACATATCCCTATAGAACAATGTATGAACCTCCAAAATATAATTCATGAGTAGGAGTACCTCTCAAATACCTGATAATCCACTTTACTTCCTCCCAATGTTTTTTACCTATATTATTCATATGCATGCTCACATATCCCACTGCATGTGCAATATATAGTCTTGTACAAACCATCGCATACATCAAACTGCCAACTACTGATGAATAAAGGACCCTAGACATGTATTATATCTCCTCCTGTGTCTTGGGACCCATTTTCTTAGTTAATTTGAAATGGTTGGCCAAATTTGTACGTAACGGGTTTTTCATTCTACATTCAAAACCTCTCCAACACCTTCTCTATGTACTCACCCTGAGATAATGTCAATTTGTAATTTTTCTTGTCTCTTGTTATTATCATACCAAGGATTTTCTTTGCAACACCCAAATCCTTCATTGCAAATGAATTGGATAATTTCTTCTTGAGCACATTTATATCCTGCATATTAGACCCTACAAAAAGCATCTCATCTACATACAATAGAAAGATAATATAGCTTCCATTTTCTAGCTTTTTAAAATAAACACAATGATCAGAATGACATCTATTATAACCGTGTTCTGTCATAAACCTGTCAAACTTCAAATACCACTACCTTGGATCTTTATTTAGGCCATACAAGCTCTTCTTCAACCTGCATACCAAATTATCCTTCCCTTTGACCTCATACCCCTGTGGTTGTTGCATATAGATCTCTTCCTCCAAAACCCAATGGAGAAAATTTGTTTTTACATCTAAATGTTCAAGATGAAAATCTTCTACTGCCACAAGACTTAAAATAGTCCTAATTGAATTCATTTTAAAAACAAGAGAAAATATTTCATCAAAATCTATATCTTTATTTTGTGCAAACCCCTTTACAACAAGTCTAGCCTTGTACCACTTTTTTCCTCCATCTTCTTCCTTCAACTTATTACCCAGTTATTCTTCAATGCTCTTTTTCCTACAGACAAATGAACCAAGTCCCAAGTATGGTTATTTACCAAGGAATCCATTTCCTCTTTCATGCCTTGCTCCCACTTCTTTTTGGTGTCTACCTGGATTACCTCTTCATAACATTCTGGTTCACCAGAATCAGTCAACAATAACTAATACAATGAAGGAGAGTATCGTTCATGGGGTCTACTTAACTTGGTAGATCTTCTAACAAAACTTGTAGGAGTTTGAGGTACCTATTGATCCTATTATTGTACATTTTGATTTTCTAATACCTTTGGAGTTTCTTTTCCAGTGATCTCATCAAGCACTGTGTATTTTGGTTTTTCATTTTCCTGTTTCTTTCCCTGCAACTGATCTTTGTACATGACCTTCTCATTGAATATGACATTTCTACTCCTAATGATTTTGTTATTTTCATAATCCCATAAGAGATAAACAAAACCATTAACAATGTATCCAATAAAGGTACACTTATTGGATTTTGCCTCAAGCTTTGTTCTATTTACTTTATCAATGTGGAAAAATGCTTCACAACCGAAAGTCTTCAAAAAAGAATAGTTTACCTTTTTAACTGTCCATGCCTCCTCTGGAATTCCACCATCCAAAGAGCTTGAAGGTCCTATGTTTATTAAGTAAACAAAAATATCTACAACATATGCCTAGAGCTGTAAGGGAAAACCAGCATGCAATCTCATACTCCTTGCACGCTCCATGATTGTCTTGCTCATCCTTTCTGACACACCATTTTCTTGTGGTGATATTGGAACTGTCTTCTCTCTACAAATCCCATGGTATGAAAAGTAATAATAAAACTCCTTGATGCAATATTCACCTCCATTGTCTCATATGAGACACTTCAACCTTTTTCCTGTCTCATTCTCAACCAAATCTTTCCATTTCTTAAAAGTATCAAAAACATCATATTTTTTCCGAATGCAATAAACCCAATTTTTTCTAGTTGCATCATCAATAAAAGTAACATAATAATGAGATCCATAAAGAGATGATACCTGAGTTGGTCCCCATACATATGTATACACAAGCTCTAACCTTTCACTCTTCTTTTCTTTTCTGACTCTGATAAATCTGACTCTCTTCTATTTTCCATAAACACAATGCTCACAGAAATCCAAATCAATTTGTTTAAGATCTGGCAACAAATTTCTTTTGTGAAGTATTTGCATCCCCTTCTCACTCATGTGTCCAATCCTATGATTCCACAGTGTTATATCCACTCTTGTAGAAGCTAAAGAGATAGAAGAGTTGTTATAACCCTAAATTACTCTACACATGCATACATGGCCTTGGCCAACCTTGGCCCTCTTACTTGCATTTTTTTCCAAAGCACTATTTTGTATCTCTTCTTAAAAAAACAACTTTTAGAAGATGTATGCACCCTGCACCATTACGGCTCACGTACATACGCTTGATGCACCACTACAGTGTGCGTACATACGCATGTTGCACCATTACATCACGCGTATACCTGCAAAAGTTGCAAAAAATAAAAAGTTGCAAGGAATTCGTTGAAATTAACGGGCTATTGGTAGTTTCCCAACTGATCCACCTGCTATAGCCCGTCACCCAACCGAATAACCATCCTTTTGTCATATAAATTTAGGTTTTGGGGTCTCATTTCACATCTAAGAATAAGAACAGTGAAACTCTGCCCGTTTTCACTTCCCCTCCTTGCCCAAGATATTGTTGCCTTTTGTGAGAAATTTCCCCAGCATACCCTCATCAACCCCTTCTTCCTCCATTTAAGACATTCCCTTACATAGAAGAGATCAAAAGGTTGAGAGATGAAGTCCATACAAGGTTCACTTGGAGCATGGTAAAGAGGAGCCCGGACCAGGTTTGTGGAACGATAGCCGACTCCGATTGTAAGGTATAATATTTGTATTATGAATAAAAGAATCACATTTTTTTGTCCCAAATGATGGTGTCCTGAGTACTTTTATTGATTTATAATTGACATTATAACATCTAACCCTAACTTATTTATGGAATAGCATGCTTTTAGTTCTTTGTTTGTCAATCTTTGGATGCAGGTCAGCCCTGGGAGGGGGCGTGCAGTTAGTGGAACTTCCAAGCATGGGGAGGTCATCACTAGATGTGGGATTAGAGGTATAGTTACTCGATCTCCTTTCTCTTTGATTTCTTTATATTATTTTTGGTATGCTTGGGGTAGTAGAGAGAATTAATTAGATTTTAGACGGATATTCGATCTACCTACATTCTGAACCCTAGTGTAGTTAATGGGGGGTTTTCTCGCTAGCAAGAGTCAGTATTACCAATACATAAATAAAGTGTACCTACCTTCTCTCCTTTTTCTATCACCAATGATCCTTTGGTGACCTTCCACAGCTTATCAGTAAATATGGATATACAACCTTCACTTGCCAACTACCCTGTTGAAATTAGTTTTTTCCTTAGATCTAGAACATGTCTTACGTCTTTCAAAAACCATTGGTTTCCCGATCCAGGTGGATATTGGTGACCACTCACCTATTCCACATAGACCTCCACCATTGTTTCTTTCATTTTTTCAGTTTCCTTAATTGTAGCACAATTTACTATTTTTGGCATTTTTTCGGGTCTTGAACTTCCGAAGCCATTTTGAGGCACTAAACGATGTTTTTTCGGCATCAACCGATCGGCGAATGTCGGTCTATTTGAAACCATGATATTCAATATCATTAGTTTTATTCCTTGGATAGATATTTCTAATGATGTATCATATGCCTCAAATGAAGATAGTATGCCAAAGTTACGACCCCGAGAAATATATGTACCAATTTACCCCGACAGGGCCCATATTCTGGAATTTCATCTCCTAGGTTTAGGTTTGTGGATGTTGAGGGTTTCCATTGTTTCTCAATAACATATAGGCTTTAGAGACTCATTGTAACACAGATTTCAGAGGCCTATAGCCGCCACATATCTTCTCAGGGATAAGCTACCAACACCATAGCTAGTTAATTTCTATTCTATTTGTAAACAAATTTCAGTTCTTTGATATTAATGAAATGAAGTGTTATTTCCACTGCATATTTGTATTCATGGTTATTTGTGTATTCTATTGCATTCCTGCATAAATTCAGATCAGTGGTATCATAGAGGTCTTCTCTTTCTCAATCCTTCTTTGCATGTCCCCAACGAGGTTGGGGTATAAGGAGTTAGGGCTCAATCTAGTTGAACCTTTGCAAGATCAGCCTCGCAAACCCCGGTGGCCACCCATGCTGGATGAAAATAAATATGAGGGATCAGGAGATCCTATCAAAATATTTCTTGAGGAGGCCCTTAAAAAACAAATGAACGCGATGATTAATAACTTTGCCCAAATCCTTCAATGATTGCCCACTGGCAGCGCATTTGCATCCAGCAGCCACTCTAGAAGCGCAACCCCTTTTAAGGTACAAGTAAACTTTTACATTCCCATATTTGATGTCCAAATAGATGCATACATCATATATAGATGGTTGAATCTATTAGAAGGATATTTCTCAGTTCATGACTTTTTCAACTGGGAGAAGATTATTTTTTCACTACTCAAAGCCACCCCCCATGTCAAGAACTTGTGGGAAACCTAATATGAGAAAAAGGGCAAGGACAAACCCTCTCTGTTCTCAGTCGTACCCAATTGGAATTCTTTCTGAGATGCCATCAAGGAACAATATTATTTCACGGGGAGCTATGAGGACAAATACATACAATGGACTACGTTGCGGCAGCAAAGGGATCAATATGTGCATGAGTTGACGAATTTGTTCCATACCCTGCGCACAAATTTGGGTATCAAAGATTCGGAGAAACATTTGGTGTTGAAGTATCGTAGTTGTTTACATAGATACATTCAGGAGGAAATGGAGTTCCTCGACATCTCCTCGCTTGGTACGGCATATCGGTATGCTGCCAAGATTGAGAAGAAATTCAAACAGAAGAAGCAAGACTTTGGATCTACGAATCAAATGAAAGTGAAAGGTTCCCCCAAGCCGCAAAACAAAGGACAAAGCCAAGGCATGGCGGCTCAAGAAAACCTACCAAATCTGGAAGAAAATAACAACACTGTGAAGTCGAAGAAGGAAACAGGAAAGTGGTGTGAGTTCCATAAGAGCTCCACTCACAACACAAGTGAGTGTCGGGAAAAACAGTCTCTCATGGCCGAGATGACAGCTTATAAATAAGATGCATTCTCTGACACTGAATTAGAACCTGAGAAGGGGAATGGCATAGGGAATCATATTATCAATGTGGAGCCCAATTCCATCGTTTCCACCATGAAGATCCAAAATGAAGAACCAGAAGATACAGAGGAGGAGGAGCATCTCTTCCACTCCCAGATGTGGGTAAAGGGTTTCCTTCTACAGTTCATTATCAATAGTGGGAGCCAAAAGAACCTCATTTCAGCAGAGGTCATGAAGCGGTTGGGCTTGCCGACCACAACAAACCTATAGTCATACACCATCGGGTGGCTTCACCAAGGACGGGATCTTCGCGTCAGCCAACAGTGCCACCTTCCTTACAACATCAAGCCCTTCACCGATGAGGTATTATGTGACATTGAACCTCTTGATGTTTATGATGTATTATTAGGCCAACCATACTTGTGGAAGCGACATGCTATGTATGATTCTCAACCTCGCGTTGATATTGTTACCTTGTGAAATAAGTTGTACAAAATACCAGAGGTACCACCACCTGTCACTATCTCTTTGGTTACATCAAAACAATGCAGTAAGCTCATTTCCAAAACCAGGAAAAAAAATTTCCTGATGATCCACCCTCAGGGAAAGAAGAATATTGTGGCCATGACCTCCAGACAGGGCTCCTCCGCACGACAACAAAAAATGGACAAGGTTGTGGAGGAGTATCGGGACATATTCACCTCACTCGTAGGGGTGCCTCTACACTGTCAAGTCAAGCATGCCATCGATCTAACCCCAAGTGTGTCACTGCACAGTGGACCGATCTATCGGTGCTCTGTTCTGGAGAACGATGAAATCAAGAGGCAGATTCAAGAGTTTCTATAGAAAGGTCACATCTAGCCAAGTTCATCACCCTATGGGAGCCCAATCGTGTTGGTGGATAAGAAGGATGGGACTTGGAGAATCTGTATTGACTATCAAGTATTGAACAAGATCATTGTCCGGAATAAGTACTCGGTCCCACGGATTGATGACCTTCTGGACCAACTCAAAGGGGCGAAATATTTCAGCAAGATCGACTTAAATTCTGAGTATCACCAGGTACCAATCAAACCATCCATGTATGGAAGACTGCCTTCAAAGCCAAGGAGGTCCTTTTAGAATTGTTGGTCATGCCTTTTGGGTTGAAGAATTCTCCCACAACCTTCATGAGGTTGATGGATGACATCTTGCAGCCATTCACCAACTCATTTGTAGTAGTTTACTTGGATGACATCCTGATCTTCAACCAAACTTGGGAAGAGCACATCCACCACATCCAACAGGTCCTCCAAACACTGTAGAAACACAAATTGTGTGCCAATTTGGAGAAGTGCACTTTTGGCATGACCCAGGTTCAGTATCCGGGATACATTATTGATGAGCGTGGAGTGCATGTGGATCCAACCAAGATCAAAGTCATCTGAGATTGGCCAGCCCCAACCACTCTAATGGAGCTTCGCAGCTTTCTGGGTCTTGCTAATTTCTACCTCGGTTTAATGTTGGGATTATCTCATATCACTTGGCCCTTGAGTCAAGTAACCAAGGGAGGAGTGAAAGAAAAATTATTTTGGTCAGAATATCAACAAAAGGTGTTCGTAGAATTGAAACATCGCCTCTATTGTGCCCCAATGCTCACATTACCAGACTTGCAACAATCATTTGAGATCGAGATTGATGCCTCTGACTATGTTGTTGGGGCAGTTCTTACTCAACAAGGAAATCGAGTGGCATATCACAGTGAGAAATTGTCCGACATTGTCCAAAAGTATCCCACTTATGAAAAAAAAATGTATTCCATTGTGTAGGACTGCCAACAATGGAAGCATTACATTTTGGGGAAGGAAACGATCATCCACATATACCACCAACCCCTGTAGTTCATACAGACACAAGGGAAGTTGCAAAATGATTGCCATCCGAAGTGGTCCACATATATGCAACAATTTCATTTGAAAATCAAGTAAAAGAAGGGCATCACCAATAATGTTGCAGACTACCTCAGCTGACCACCGATCGTGGTGATAACCACCATGCTAAACTCTTGTGGGAACGAGACTTCTGATTGGCTTCTTCTTTATCCAGATTTCGGCCACACATACAAGACGCTCTTGGAGGGTAACCGAGTTCCAAATTTTCACCTCCAGGAAGCACTACGATGTCGCCTGGGACACCTTTTTGTTCCTTCGAGTGAGCATGCCAAGATTATTTGGGAAGCGCACTATAGTCGGGTCACCGGGAATTTCGGGGTCGAGAAAATAGTGGCAGTACTACAAAAGTATTTCTATTGGCCAAACCTTCAAAACAATGTCGGGAAGTACATCATATCTTGCACTACTTGCACCATTTCCAAATCGACCATCAAGAAGCAAGGCCTCTATACTTCGCTGCCTACCTCCAGTCGACCTTGGGAATCCATATCCATGGATTAAATGTCGGGCCTTTCTTCTACTAAGCATGGAAATGACTATTTTTTCATGGTCGTCGACAAATTCTCAAAGATGGCCATTATGGCGGCTTGAATGAAGAATATCACAGCAGAAGCCACTGCTAAACTCTTCTTTGAACGAGTCTGGGTACACTTTGGGATCCCACAGTCTATCATCTCAGATCAGGACAACAGGTTCCTCAATACATTTTGGTCCAACCTCTGGTCAATGCTGGACACCAAGCTCACCAAGTCCACAGCTTTCCATCCCCAAACTTATGTCCAAACAGAGGTCGTCAATAAGATGATCGTACAAATTTTTTGCATGTACAACTCAAAGAATCCACGCATATGGGATGAGAGCCTCCCATATGTACAAAATATCTATAATCAGGACCTCCACAACTCAACCGACCACATCCCCTTTCAGGTGGGCTTGGGATTCTAGCCAATATGTCCCATTGAAAATGCCATACCATTTGCAGCTACTCAGGCTGCTTCGGCTCATGTCCAGTTTAAAGCTCCCAAGGAGAACAACTTCATTGAGTGCATTCTGCACATTTTCCAACAATTTCATTATATATTGGACAGAGCCAATTCTAAGTACAAACAGTGGCATGATCATCATCGGGTGCAACACAAGTTCCAAGTGGGCGACAAAGTGTGGCTACATTTGCAGAAGAAGCGCCTCTCTAGACCCCACCGCAAGCTTCGCTCGCTCTGATATGGGTCATGCATCATCACCAAGGCTATAGGGGACAATGCCTTCGAGCTCAGTATCCCACCATTCCTTGGTATGCACCTAGTGTTCAATTTGGAGCGCTTCAGCCTTACTTTCCACCTCTACTAGACACATCCGACATGGCAGAACAACTCACACCAATAGAGTTAAACCTAGATTGCATGGAACAAGCCACAACTTATTGGATTATGGACACACAGATCAATAACACCCACCAATAGAGGATCCAACTATATCGAGTTGTCAAAGCAGGCCAACTCCTTCACCAGGGCAAGTGGCTCACCAGGGACCAAATTCATAAGAAGTTTCCTCATCAAATGGAGGAACTCAACGCAAGGGGGAACATTGTGTCCTAAGGGGGGAGGAATGATCCCGGTGGATATTGGTGTCCACTCGCCTATTCCACTTGGATCCCCACCATTGTTTCTTTCAGTTTTTCAATTTCCTTAATTGTAGCACAATTCACTATTTTTTGCAATTTTTCGGGTCCTAAACTTCAGGAGCCATTTTGAGGCCCTAAACGACGTTTTTTGGGCATCAACTGGTCAGCGAATATTAATTCATTATAAGCCATGATATTTTCCATCAACAATTGTATTCATTGGATATATATTTCTAACGATGTATCATATGCATCAAACAAAGATAGTATGCCAAAGTTACGACCCCGGCAAATTGATGTACCAATTTACCTCGACGGGGCCCATATTCTGGCATTTCATCTCCTAGGGTTACGTTTGTGGATGTTGAGGGTTTCCATTGTTTCTCAATAACTTATAGGCCTTCGAGCCTCATTATAACAAAGAGTTCAGAGGCATGTATCTGCCACATCTCTTCTCAGGGATAAGCTAGCAACGCCCTAGCTAGTTAATTTCTATTATGTCTGTAAACAAATTTTAGTTCTTTGATATTAATGAAATGAAGTGTTATTTTCATTGGATCTTTGTATTCATGGTTATTTGTATATTTTGTTGCATTCCTGCATAAATTCGGATCATTTCCATTAGTTTACTTTATTTTTACCTTTCCCATTCCAACAATTTTGCATGGTGCGTCATCACCCAAATGAACCTGTCCAAAATCACCTTGGACATAATCTAGAAAATGTTTCCTATGGAGTGTGGCATGAAATAAATCCCATGAATCCACTACCCAAGACTCATAAATATTATCTATAGAAAGAATCAAAGCATCTTGTAACACATCACCTATTACATTTGCTTCCTGATTTTTTTCATGTTGTCCATCTCTTTGTTTCTTTGGAGCTCTGCAATCTTTCTTCAAATGTCCTTTCTTCCCACAATTCCAGCACTCTATCTTTCCAAATATGTATTTGCATCTTCGGTTCCTATAATTCTCATGATTCCCTGAGCCCTTTCCTCTATCCTTTTGTCTTCCCTTGTTCTCCATGTTTAACACATTACCTGATGTCTCACATGTGTTTTTCCGTCGCATTTCCTCACTAAGGATAACATCAACAACATCATGAAATTTTAAAGTATTTGAACTAGAGACAGAGTTACTTACAACCATGACCAATCTATTCCATCTTTCTGGCAATGAGCACAGGATTAGAAGAGCCCTGACCTCATCATCAAAGTCCACTTTTACAGAACTTAGTTGATTAGTAACCATATTAAATTCATTTAAATGATCTGCAATAGACCCACCTTCTGACATATTCATATTAATTAATCTCTTCATTAGAAATAACTTATTGGATTTCAAGAATTTTTCATACAGTTTATCCAATGCATCCATCATCTCCTTCGTTGTCTTTTCTTTCGAAATATTGAAATCCACTGATGTTGCCAGGCTCAGTCATATCATTCCTAGTTCCTTTCTTTCAAGAACATCCCATTCTTTGTCCTTCATGGTCGTCGGATTCTTTGCTATTCCACCCGATGGTAGGAATAGATCCTTATGATATAACTAATCTTCCATTTACATCTTCCATAACTGGTAGTTTTGGCCTTTAAATTTATTGACCCTAAACTTTCCATCTTCCGCCATTTCTCCCACTCGAACCAGGAACCCTCTTTTCCTTTGAGTTACCTTTCTCTATGATACCAGTTGTTAGAAAAATAGGATCGCAGAGCAATAAAATAAAACAAATGCGGAAATAAAACACAGAAGATACATAATACAATAGAGACACATATATACGTGGTTCACCCAGTTTGGGCTACATCCACGAGACAATTTTCTAGGTCCTTCCTTTATTATTATCCAACAAATGAAGGGATACAACCTACAGCACACCCGCTATAAATTCCTCTTCTTTCTCTCACAATATCCACTGTCATAATACAATATTCTCCATAATACATAGCCGCAATACATTTCCCTCATAAAAGAGGGTTGAATTCTAGGGGAAAAAACCCTAACATAACTTCTACCGTCATATCTGCGACCTTATAATGAACAGTCCATATTTACTATGAAATTACAATATACATTTACACGACAATATTTTCTTTGCGGGCCTACTTGCCCTCGAACCCCGCAGAGGGGGTCACCCTCCTATGCACTCCCCCATGTGGAGGAGTGTGCATTATTTCAGGGTGTAAAGTCTTCATGGGGTATAAACATGGCTGAAAACAAAGACCTATGAATCAAGAATATAATCAAGCTCCACAACCAACACTAGGAAAAACCGCTTCACTTCACATGTGACAGTGGTTTGTGTTATTGGTTATGCCACCATGCTCATGTGGCTCCTATGTCACTTGTTGAGCCTTCCACATGCACTACAAACCCTTCAACCATGCCACCAACTACGACTGTGGAAGTCCACATCACCACCACATGGCCTCCACATCATGTTGACATCATGGTACAGAAAATTACTCAAATTTTATGAATTTTCAAAATTTTCAAAATTTTCCAAAGATGCGTAATTTCAAAATGTATTCCAGGGCCACCATGAGACTCTAGAATGAATATTTTTGTGACAAATTCGTCCTTATATGTGTTGATTCAAATTCTACAACAACCAATTACTTCTGTGCGCAACTCATTGACATTTATGGGCCTGAATTCTACTCGAATTCATTCATGAAATGAGAATTGTTACCTAATTTCTCCATGGTTGTGTTTTGAATAAAAAAATCAACCAATTATAGGCACGAAATTACTCATTTCAATATTAAACATGGAGATATTTAATCCCTAGGATTAATTCCCTCAAATTCCTCATGAATTTCCCCCAATTTCACAGGAGTAATTTTGACAAACATCTTGCGGACATCCTCTAAGATTTAATTCCTACAAATTCAGTGTCTGCATGCTGATAAATGGCCCATGCAGATTTAGTATTGAACCTGTGGATATTATACCACAATGTAACATCCACATCCCCCAAGCTAGGTCATGCCACATAAAAAAAATGTTTTTCCTCTAATACCATTTATTAACTACATGCCATGCATATGCAACAATTATCAAGAACCAATAATAACATGCACAACCATGCATAATTATGTACAATTGCATAAAAAATAATCAACATAAAAATACACACATTAAACAGCATAAAAAACACATAAAAGAACACTTATATTTTGTTTTAAATCCAACTCCATGCATAACTCATACATTCCTAACAGTGATAGACTATGTTTTTCATACACTTCAACAATAGGTCGCCCTCGTGTTGGGGCTATGAATCAACCAAGAAAATTCTACCTAATCCAAGCTAAGGTCTGACGAAAACTCAACAAAGGAAGGCTCAGGTGCCAACTCCAGCAACAGTTCCTAGCTCACAACCTCTCATTCCCCACAACTTGTCCCACTCCAGGAAGTGTACCCATTCTCTGCTCAACATTCCTTTGGTTGTCCCACTTCCCTTCTAGGGCTTCAGCAATAGGCCAACCAGGAAGTCTCAGAGCTCTATGGCACTTCGAACACAAGGTTTTTTAAGGAGTTATAACAACCACTATCCCAACACACATGGAAACTTATCCCCAACAATTCTCTCACCTAGAGAGAATACTCCACAGGCCTAACAACCTTCTTCTTCAGCCCAAACCACCAAGGATTTATTGGGTAACACACATCTTTAGCTTGCACCCTCCAACCAAGTTACGGATGATGGAAGGATTGAGTGAATGATGGAATGAATGATTGGTAAGAATTATTTAAAATACACTAATTCCCCACATTATATATGCATGTGCCCTTTTTGACACTTGGAACTCAAGGAACTAACTTGTTCCCCACTTGGTAATTCATTCCCCTCACTTATGAACTTAGGATAAAAAATATCACAAGACTTACGACTTAGGAATATTATTATTTTATTCCTTGGCTTAAGCCCCCTTGAATTATCCCATTTTCCTCTCAAGCCCTTAGCCCCTTTTCCCTCTCATGGAGTCCTAGTCCCCCATACTCTTTCATATGACTTGATCTATAACAATGATATATTTTATTAATATAATCGAGTGCGATTACATATTACATTTTTTAGGCTCGCTGGTATTTCCACTCATAGGCTCTTGGAATAATTCACAAAGGCACTCTGGCCTGAAAACATCATGGCTCGTCGGCCTACAAAACATATGTACATTTACAATTGGGGTTCGGCCTAAGGGTATTACATATATGATAATAATATGGGTTATAGATGCATTGATAAGATGCAATCGATGATATTGATTTATATTATTTGGATAATTGAAATTAAAGTATTGGATACATTAACTTGTAGACGTTATTGGAAACTTATCTAGTGTGACAGGAAACCATAGGGACAATGCAACTCTACTAGGATCACCTTCACCATTCCTACAAATATTCAACTAAATAATATGGAAAGTCAAATGGTGAACTCTCATGTTGTGTAGCAACCTCAATTTGTAAGTGACATTTCCAATTTTCTCAAGTACTTTAAATGATCCTTCAAATTGTTGTAGTGAAGCACCAAACATGTCACTTGTTGGCTTGGAATTCACTTTACACAAATTAAGTAAGATGGAGTCACCAACTTGAAAATCTACCTCCTTCCTATCATGATCTATTGAATGATTCATCCTTTTTTCTACATTCATCAATTGAATGTTATCCATCTCCAATATTTCTTGTCATCCCTTCATGAACTCCAAGGATTATGTGTTGCACCCACAATAGACTTGTAGAATTGTGTGTTGTGCCAATATTTTTCATTCATTTTCCAACTCAAATGAACTATATCCCATTATAGAGTTATTTTGCATGTTGTAATTAATTGGGCTACATCCAACAACTCTAGTTAGTTCAATTGGTATGCATGAACAAAATTCTATAGGTGGTCTTCTAAAATCCCATTGATATGTTCTTTCTACCCATATGTTTGTGGATGATAAATTGAAATCATCGTCATCTTGGTCTGAACAAGTTTGAACAACTTTTTCAAATACAACACCATGGACCTTGTATATATATCTAACACAATGCTCAATGGATGACTACAATAATTAACAACATTCTTAAAAAACAACTTTGCAACCTCTTATGTTCCATAAGGAACCTTTGTTAGAATGAAGATTACCTACTTGAAAAATCGATCAACTATAATCAAAATACCATTACGCCTTTGTGAAACTGAAAGTTGAGTGATGAATTCCATAGAGACACTTTCCCAAGTTATATCTGAACTAATAAAGGTTGGAGTGGACCATCTTGCAATCTAGTATATTTCTCTTCTTTTGTCATGCAATACAAGTTTGGATCTATTCTTCAACATTGTGTCTCATATGTTCCCATTAGTAACCTCCTTCTAGCATGTCATTTTCCTTCATTATCCTGGGAGGCCTTCCCAAAGAAAATCATGGCATTCCCCCTAGATTTCCTTCCAAAAAGTACAAAAATACTCTATCCATCCAATAATTCCTTTGTTTTCCATCCTTCACCCACTTCATGATGTTTAAAGTTGTGGGATCTGCGTGCAATCCATTTTGTATTTTATCTTGCATGTATGTGAAAATGCTTTCTTGACTACCCATAGGCTTCAACAATTCATCCTCCTTTAAGGTTGCAAGTTACTTCTTCCAACTCAAGGTGCTCACTACTGCATTCAATTTTCATGGGCGGTACTCAATGGTCACGTCAAAATCTACCAAGAATTATTGTCATTGTGCCTTCTTAGGTGACAACTTTAGTTGGGTGGAAAAGTAACTTGTTGCCATATTGTCCATCTACACAATGAATAGTTTTCCTAACAAGTAATTCCTCCATGGTTGTAGGAAATTTACAAATATAGTCATCTCTTTATCACAGACATTGTACATTTTTTCATGATCCTGTAGTTTTTTTCTCTCATAGACCATTGGATGACCTTCCTATCACAAAAATCCTACAGTGGAAATATATAACTTTTTCCATCTGCACTTCAAATTATTGCTCAAAGTTTGGTAGCTTCAATAGAGGTGTTGACACAAGTTTATGCTTCATTTCACATAACATTATTTGTCACTTATTCATCCAATTCCATGGTATTTTAGAATTATTCAATAAATAAGTAAGTGGTGTTAAAATCATAGAGTAACATTCAACAATTATTTGGTAGTATTTATCCAAACCAAGGAAACTTCTTATCGTGTGAAATCTTCTTAGATCCCCCCAATTCTCAATCACCCTTATCTTCATAGGATCCATGAAAATGCATCCTTGTCCAATCCAATGGCCCAATAATGGAATTTTGGTATGCCCAAAGACACTTGATTGGAATTCTTCAAGTACAATTGATTCTACCTCAATACCTCAAATACTTCTACCAAATGCCTCTTATGGTGTCTCATGTTCTCACTGAACACCACAATGTCATGTAGGTAGAAAACCACTGAATTTTCCAAGAAAAAATTGAATAAATCAATCATCAAGGTGAAAAAGGTAGCAAGAGCATTGCATAACCCAAAAGGCATAACAAGAAATCCAAAACATCCATACCTTATCACACAGGATCAGTCTTCAGCCTATCTCCTTTTTCAATCCTTACTTGGTGTCATCTTTGCATGAAGTCTATATTTGAGAAATATGTTTCTTTATCCAACTTGTTAAAACAATCTATTTACAAAGGTAAGGGGTACAATTTTTTATGGTTTTCTTGTTCAATTCATGATAGTTCAAGCACATCCTTAATTTTGGTGTGTCCTTTTGGAAGAGGAATAGTGTGCCATATGGGACCTAGAAGGCCTAATGAATCCAGCGTCGATGAGTTCAATCTACTACCACCTTAACTCTTCCAACTCCATTTTGTAAATTCAATAGCTTCATCTATAGGATGCAACCCTAGTTCAAGATCAATACAATGGTTAACAATATGCCTAGGCGAGATCACTTTAGGAAAATAATCATATATCTGATTTTCAAGATTATCCAACACATTAGCAAGAATTGTTGGAATAGGCATCCCCACTCCAACCCCATCCACTTCTATAATAATCACTACAAAGTTTGGGACTCTGGGTGCTTAGCCTCCCTCTTCATGCTAAGTGTGTAGATACAATCCATATTGTTTGTTTTTGGCTTCTTTCTTGTTGTGCACACAATGCAAGTCTTTCATACACCAAGTATCACCAACTTATTCATAAAATGACATGAGAACTAACTATGTTCTCCTTAGGAATCCATACCCAATATTGACTTCAAAGTCATCCATATGCAATACTATAAAGTCTGCATGGGCCTTTCACTTGTCCAACTGTATGTGAACTATGGGTGTAACCTCAACTAATAACTTTACCTTGGAATCAATTTTCTTGATTAAAGCATTGCATGGTCCAATGCTAAATTTGACTTCACTTTATAACTCCTATCAGCTACAAAGGTTCCTCCAAGAAGGGATTCTCCCTTCCATCTTACAGTAAATCCTACTGTGAACAACTTGTTAAAAGAAATGAACTACAACAAGAAGGAATAAGAGTTTTTCCTCTACCTAAAGTAGCCTTCCAATGGGTACCATATAATTTATTCTTCAAAATGTCTGTGGAGAATGCCTAGGTCCAAGTGAAATTGAATCGAAGACACTCTAAAATGTTTCCTCTATGACTTTTGTGTGCATCTTAACTTGGTTGAAATGCACTCTAAGATGTGGTGGTACAACCAACCAAACTGTTCCTGGACTAACCATGGCTTATTGGAACAACTTTGTATCCTCCACCACCTTCATTTAGTCTCCAATGATTGTTGGCTCTATTCTATACAGTTTTCAAAAGACGATTTTCTCAAACACTTGTGTTGCTAGATGTTTCCTCAATGAGTGCCCTAGCCTCCCAAGAAACTTCCTCACTAAGAAATGATCACAAATTTGTCTCAAAATGATCATCCATCCCCCCCAAACTGTTATTTCCTTCTGGATTAAGGTGAAGAGTGTCCAACAAAGTTCTAAAAATAAATTATTGGTGAAGTTGAGCTCTAATACCACCTTTCCACCAAAAATGGGGTGAAAAGTATGGTCCAATACCACCTGTCACGGCCTTGATATTCTTGCCAAAAAATTGTCTTTTTGACATCTTTGATCATGCAACATTTCCTTTCCCTAGCCATACGATCTTCACCAACCTATGTTTACTACAACCATGCTACACCTCTTCACTTAAGGTCTTCCCATATTTTTTCCTTAAGCTACAATGTATTAAATGCACAACTACGTCCAACACAACCTAGTTCATACAATAGTAGCCACACGTCCAACTATGACCTTAAAACATCCCAATAGTATTTATACTTAGCCAACACTAATCAAAGCAAGGAACATAATATTCATCCAATTAAAGAAACAACAATACATGAGTACAAATAACACCCAAGGAAGAGGCCTTAATTTTATTTATATGAGAAAGTTACAGTGTACAACACATAAGCACGACCAACTACTTGTGATTCATTTATGACTAGAATTACACAAGTCACAACTATATACAAGAGTTATCAATTGAACCCCTAAATAAACCACATGTGTTTCTCCTTTAGGATCTATATTCTTCCTCTTTTCACTCAACCACTTCCATTCACCCTATTGTGCCAACCCTAGAACTTAACATTATAACAGAGCTCTTTTACACTTGCATGAATGATCAATGATAGTATGCATTAGCACCTTTGAGGGGTCCTCATTTTTATTTTAGACTTGTGTTTCACTTGAAAGCCACTTCAACTATAAGGTGGACCCAAGTGCCATATATGTCCAACAAGTGCACCTAAAGGTACATCTTCCAACTAAGGGACACCCAACCCCTTGGGCCCGCACATTCGACTAGTGCACCCAATTCATCCCAACTCATATAAAGGAAATATAGAATGGTTCACCACTCCATCAATTTATTGGGCATGTAATATCTTGTGGTGCAACCTCCTACAACAACCCTCCATGTCCACCTAGGCAGTGTGCCTAATACCATCTGTAAGTGAAGGCCTTACATAAACTCTCTATTATTGAAGTTGTATTACTCTTATATCATGTATGCAATGATCTCTTATATGTTGGGCACAAGATATTTTGATCTCTACAACATTTTAAATGTTTGTTTTGGGAATTAAGGAAATCATCACATGTTAGTATGAGATTAATATGAGATTAGAATCCATCTTAACAAATTTCTTAAATTTTCTAGTGAGTTCTCAAAACCATCTAATCCTATTGGTCATTCTTGATTATGCAATTGTTGTAAAGAAATTTAAATGATACAATCCATTACATGTCCATTAAATTATTTGGTTGTTACATTGTACATGGGATTTTCCTTTAGCACATATTCTCTGGGATGCTTGCAATTCTTCATTGGATAATTATGTTTAATGCTCATTTTTGTCTATTCACTACTACAGTAAATTATTGAGTGATAATTGTTTTTACCTCGAATCACTTCTAACATATATGTCATTTCCTTACATGTTTTGGTTGGGCTATACGTTTGTTGATGATACGTGTGGCCTAATTCCTATACAAAAGGGGCATGATGTGCATACAATGAATGAAAATAGTTCATCAATACTTGAAAACTGCAAATTGTCTTGTTAACAAACATTGAAAAGTAAAAATGTGTGATATTGGTATTTCATATATAATGAACAACTCGCATATAAAGAATGTAAAAGATGCTATAATTATAGAGTGGATGGCACCAAAAATGTTGTGCAATGAACCCTTCATAGAAAATTGTGATGTATTAATCTTTGGAGTGATGATTTAGGAGTTGTGTACTTTAAAATGCTTATGGGATGGTGTCAAGCCAATGCAAATGATTTTCATTATTTTTACTTGTAGCTTATCATGAATAAGGATTTTGAAGTATTTATGTTTGGTTGCATACTTTTATCATTGAAGAAGGCTACATTTGTTTTCCATTTTTACCCTGGTGTGGATTTTCTTTCCTACGAGATTCATTACTTTCAATGCTTTCAAAATCCATTTAGTTTTTTAATTTGAACTATAGTTATTTTTATTGCAACTTTGATGTAATATAGGAATAAATACCCGAAAGAGTAAGAGCCTCGATAATCAACCAACAGAGCAGAATGCTTCCATTCCTACTCATAAATTGTCTTCTAAACAAGATCATGTACCCATATTTGATGGAAACATTGTTTCTTTAGGTATTGCTGTTTAGTATTCTTTACAATATCCAATGCAACAAAGTCTACAAGTCCATGGACGTGTAGATTATGTGTTGGCTCCATCTCTTCTCTTTCATGATCAACATATATTCCTATGAACAACCTTCATGAAAAATTTACTTCTTCAAGTACTAGTGTTCAGTATTATTTACAATTTCCCATGCAACAAATTTCACAAGTGTCTCTCATGCAACAAATTATACAAGTACCTCGATATGGAAAAATGGCAACTTTGATGAAAATGTATCAGTCAATGTCCAATAAACAAAATATTTTAAATATGTATAGGAGAAACTCAAGATGAGCATATAATGAAATCATGGCAACTTTGATGAAGATGCAGCAATCAATGTCCAATAAACAACATATTTTAACTATGTATAGGGGACACTCAAGATGAGCATATAATGAAATCATAATCTCAAATACGTTACTTTTCAATTGCTCCTCGTGACTCAGGTTTTTCTTCCTCATGATGGTTTAATGTTGATTCCAAAAAGTGCATGTTGATCATGAGAAGGTGTAAGTTCTTAGAAACTAGTCCACTCCTATAAATTAAAGAGTTTCTTGGAAAGAATGAAATTCTATAGAAATTTCATTCGTTACTTTTCTCATATTGCTCATCTCCCTCATCAACTAAGACAAAAGTAATGTTTGTTATGGTTTTAAACCTCATCAATGTCCTGTTGGATTACTAAGAGGGGGGGTGAATCAGTAATAGTGTAATTATAATCTTTTTTCTTCAAATGTTATATCAATGTAGAATTATTATCCAATAATGAGCAGTAAGAAATAAACAATCACACACATACACAGTACACCAGTGTTTTACGTGGAAACCCAAATCGGGAGAAAACCATAGAATGTTTTTTCTTATATGTCTTGAAGAATTAAATTCATTGGAAGCACCAACTTCCTTTGTTTTCCAACTGCAACTAGAAGGAGGCTCCAACCCCCTAATTTCTCAGGCTACAACCTAAGGGAAGCTCCAACTCCCCAATTCTCTAGCTACAACCAGAAGGAGGCTACAACCCCCAATGTTCTCTGACTACAACCGGAAGGTGGCTACAACCACCTATCCTTGGCATGTCCTGCCACCCTGAAGTAGAAGTAGAATGATGGAACCACTGTCACACTATCACTGTGATACATATCGTTGTAAACCTGTACCAATAAAT
Organism: Picea engelmannii; assembly: GCA_009831015.1. NCBI lineage: Eukaryota > Viridiplantae > Streptophyta > Pinopsida > Pinales > Pinaceae > Picea > Picea engelmannii. Next base: position 68,215 of record ML783826.1, on the reverse strand, counting down.
ATGAACCGTGCATCAACCTGTACCTCAACCTGTAATCAACATGTACCATAAACAAGTGCATCAACCATGCACCAAATTGTAATCAACCTGTACCATAAACAAGTGCATCTAACCATGTACCAAGTATGTACCAATCATGTGTCAACTACTCATCAACTATGACTCATCAATATGTACCAACATCATCAACTATACACCTCATGTATGTGTGTCAACTCATTAACTACTTGTCTCAACCATGTACTCAACATGTACCACAACCAAAAACCCTCATCAATTTCATCATCCAAATATGATTTGTAGCTCTGTAATAGACCTGGTGTATATGATCACATTCCTGCAAACCTTCCTTGACTTTAAAAACAAGAGACTAGCATTTTCATCAAACTTTTCTTTAGTCGCACATGCCTAGTTTTGGATTAGTCAACAACCCTAACTTGAAGTAATCATAACTTTGAACCTGTAATGTAGAAAGATCTAAAACTGATACACAATGTTCTTCAATGTGTTTTATGCAATTCCTCCAAGTGTCACTACTTGGAACCTCTCAGAAAAGGAGTTATAGCAAACATGGCATACCTTGTTGAATTTTGGCGTATTCTAGAGAGCGACATTGTAGAGCGTGCCCCGCACAAAATATTTGATTCATTGATATGAAACTATTACAAAAAATACTACAGACTGTACCCTAACCAACACATTTTGTCTCACTGAATTTGGATCTGTTATGAATAATTTATGACGTTTTTACCCGAAATACCTGATTTTGACTAGTTTCAGGACTAGCCACAAACCCTATTTTCCACAAAGTGTAACTCCCAAAATACAACGAACCACAAGATGAATTTTTTACCACACATACTTGGATATTTTTTTTCACTTGCATAGAAATTTCACGGTCTGAATCATTATAGAAAAAAAAAAATTATAGCGAAAATGGTGAGATGACCTGTAAATGACATACCTTAGAAAGCACCATCAAAAGAAATTATCCTTCCTT
>ML783826.1:32514-51086 GCA_009831015.1 Picea engelmannii | reverse complement strand
CTGGTAGTGAATTTTGGTAGCACAATGGTTTGGGTAATGGAGCCAAGTTTGTTTTATGGATAATTGTATAATTTTTTATATATTTTCAAGTAATACTATTCCATATGGATAGTACATGTCATTCCATTTCCGGTGGTATGTGGAACATCACATAAATCCTCACAGTTAGAGAGTTATGGACATGTGAAGTTGGAGAAAGGTTTGGGTAATGGACCCAAGTTTGTTTGATGGATATGAGTTTTGATATATTTGTAGGTAAGGATATTCTAGATGGATAGGACGTGTCATGCCATTTATAGTGGTATGTGGAACGCCACATAACTCCTCGCGGTTAGAGAGTTATGGCCATGAGAAGTTGGAGAACCCTCATGAGTCATCTACAATCCTGAAAAGGTCAAAGTAGTCAAAACGGTTTAAGAGATTTTAGAAGGTAAATAATAAAGTGAAGTGATGAGTGTACTATAATTCAAATTGAATACAAGTGAAATTATTTAAATAATAAAGTTAATGGAGAAATTACTAAGTTGACAAGTGGTTAGAAGTGGGTTAGCCCTAAAATAAGGAAAGTGGTTTAAGATGGTTAGAAGGTAACCCCTTGAGGTAAAGTGAAGTGATGAGTGTACTATAAGTCAAAGTGGATACAAAATAAATTATTTAAATAATAAATTTAACAGATAAATTACTAATTGGACAAGTGGTTAGAAGTTGGTTAACCCTAAAATAAGGAAAGTGAGTTAAGATGGTTAAAAGGTAACCCCTTGAGGAAGCTACATGAAAGTATAAACAAGAGGCAAGGCTCTCTCATTTTAATCACACTTGATAATTTTGAATATCTAAAAGTGATTGAGGTAACCAAAGGATATATAAGCCAAGTTTCAAAGGGAATATGAAGTAAAGAAGGTTGAAATTCAAGGGAGGATAAATTCTTTTGATGATGCTTTCTAAGGTATGTTATTTACAGGTCATCTAACCATTTTCACAATAAAAAAATTTCTAGAATGATTCAGACCGTAAAATTGGGAGGCCATTGAGGAAACATATCCAAGTAGTTATGATACAAGTTTAATCTTGTGGGTCATTGTATTTTTGGAGTTACACGTCGTGGAAAATAGGGTTTGTGGCTAGTCCTGAAACTAGTCTAAAACATGTGTTTCGGGTAAAAACTTCATAACTTCGTCATAACAGATCCAAATTCAGTAAGACCAAATGTATTAGTTAGAGTACATTCTGTAGTATTCTATGTACAATTTTCAGATCCATACAACAAATATTCCATGCAGGGAACACTCTATAAGTTCTCTCTCTAGAGTAAGCCAGAATTCAACAAGGTATGTCATTTTTTCTATAACTCATTTTCTAAGAGGTTCCATGTAGTGAAATCTAGAGGAATTGCATAAAATACACTTAAGAACATTGTGTACCATTTTCATATATTTATTCATTACAGATAAATAGTTATGATTATTGCAAGTTATGGTTTTTGACTAATACAAAATTAGTCATGTGATACTGAAGTAAAGTTTGATAAAATGATAGTCTCTTGTTGTTAAAGTTAAGGAAGGTTTGCAGGTATGTGATAATATACACCAGGTCTATTACAGAGTTACAAATCATATTTGGATGATGAAATTGATGAGGGATTTTGGTTGAGGTATTTTATAGATAGAGGTTGTATAACAATGAGGTTGTGGCACATGGTTTGATGTAATGATTTATGGTATTTGGTTATGGATGGTGTGATGTATTGATAGAGAAATTTTGATGGTTATATTGGTATATGTATTTGGTATATGGTTGAGGTACATGTTGGGGACGTGGTTGAGATAAGTAGTTGATGATTTGGCACATACATGAGGTGTATAGTTGTTGATGTTGGTACATCTTGATTAGTCATAGTTTATGTGTATTTGATGCATAATTGGTACATATTTGGTGCATGGTTGATGCACTCAATGATGGTACAGGTTGTGGTACATTTGGTGCATGGTTGATGCACTTGTTTATGGTGCAAGTTGATTGCAGGTTGTTTGGTACAGTTTGGTGCATGGTTGATGCACTGGTTTATGGTATATGTTGATTACAGGTTGAGGTACAGGTTGATGCAAGGTTGATGCATGGTTAGGGTTATTGGTATAGGTTGTTTGGTGAAGGTTGATTGGTGCAAGTTTACAATAGTATATCTAAGAGTGATAGTGTGACAGTGGTTCCATCATTCTACTTATACGCCAGGGAAGTTGGACAAGGAAAGGACAGGTGGTTGTACCCACCTTCTGGTTGTAGTCAGAGAATATAGGGTGTTGTATCCTCCTTCTGGTTGTAGCCAGAGAATTGGGGATTTGGAGTTTCCCTTAGGTTGTAGCCTAAGAAACTAGGGGGTTGGAGCTTCCTTCCAGTTGCAGTTGGAAAACAAAGGAAGTTGGTGCTTCCAATGAATGTAATTCTAAAAGACATATAAGAAAAAGCATTATGTCATTTTCTCCCTCTTTGGGTTTCCACGTAAAACACTAGTGTATTGTGTATGTGTGTGATTTCTCACTTGTTCATTGTTTATTTACTCTGCAACTATTGGATGATAATGCTACATTGATATAACACTTGCATTTTATGGTGAAAAAAGAATTAAATTGCTCTATTACTTATTCACCCCCGCTCTCAGTAATCCAACAATATCAAGAGAGGGTTGACCTATCCATCATTTCCCCTTCCTTCCACCCAAGAATATATGAGAGATAATAAAACTTTACATTAAATTATCACCATCAACCAACCATCACATAGAACCTGATAATGCTTCATGAGACTTCTTCAAATTATGAAATTCTTCACTTTTTGGAATACTCTGATCCTATAGATAATACTACTCAATGTATTCTATGAAACTCCTCTAAGTTTCACTCCTTGAATCCTTCGAGAAAAGGATTTATAGATAAAATGGTAGACCTTATTCAATTCTGGTTTAGTCAGGAGAGCGAACTTGTACATAATTCCTCGTGCTCAATATTTAACATCAGATTTTGAAATTCGTACATAGGAAACTACAGCTCGTACTCTTTCCAATTCAATTGATCACACTTCATTTGGATTCTCTATGAAGACGTTATGATTTTTTTATCCGGAACACCTGTTTATGACTAGCTTTAGCACTAGTCAAAAACCCTATCTTCCACAGAGTGTATCTCCAAAATTATAGTGCATACAGAGATGAAATTTTTACCACATGTACCTAGATATGTCTTCTCAATATCCTCTGAATTTCACTATCTGAATTGTTCTAGAAACAACGTTATAGAGAAAATGGTAAGATGACCTGTAAATAACCTACCTTAGAACACATCACCAAAAGACTTCATCAATGACAACAACCAATCTTCCAACAATATCCCCCTTTGTCATCGATGGCAACACTCATGCTCTCCCTATCATAATGATCCCAATTTCTCTCCCCCTTTGACATCAATGGAAAAGGGTGGGGTTGCTCCCCCCGAGTTCAATGGCATAAGGTGACCTTCTTCTTTGGGGCTTCTCCCCCTGAACATGTGGCACTCAATAATACTTCATCCTTATATTTGGTCCTTGATACTTTTTCTTCCTTGGAATCCTTTTGTGTGTCTTATGTATTCTCTCTCTTATTCATGTCTAGGATGTATATGTTGTTCAGTCTTCTTTTTGCAATTGCAACCAATCTTCCTGAGTTATTTTCTCTGATTTTACATTTTCAGGAGTCAAATGTAAGAGTGTATCCTTGATCACATATTTTGCTAACACTGAGGATATTATGCTTCATATCTTCAACCAATAGGACTTTTCCTTCTTTTACATTTTCACTTCCAAGCTTTATAGTTCATTTTCCAAGTATTTTGGTATATGGCTCATCTCCAAATGCAACATTTCCACCCTTTTTCTTCAAGCTGGAAAATTTTCTTTGATCTCCAGCCATATGAGATGAGAACCCATTGTATATGAACCATTCATCTTCTTCTTTTCATTCTTTAGCGACCAATGCTAGTCGGTAGTTTTCATTGTGTGTAATTTCTTTCCTTTTCCATGTTGTAGTTGGTATAGGGACATTTGGCATATGATTATCTTCCTTCATCTCTCTGTAATCTCGTGATTTGTGACAAAGATTATTTCACTTGTATCATACAATATTTTGATCCATTAATGTGTCAAATGGATTATAATTTATGTTGACAGGTCTACGAACATTTTGATATCTACTATTTGCACCATTCATGCAACTTGTGTAGTTATTCCTTTCATTGATTCTACAATTGTTTTCCTTGTGTCCAAACTTTTCACAAGTATAACAATGTCCAAGAAAGCAATTTTGATACCTGGGAGTAAGTGATTTTCTTTATGGTGTGGTCCATCTGGGTTCACGATCTATTCTTATGTAGTTTCCTTCATAATGATTTCTTTCATACCTGATGGGAGAGGATATTTGTGATGTCTCATTCCTTCTGAATTCTAGTCTTCTATCTTGTTGTTCAACTTGATATGGAGTGTTGGTTTCACCATTTTCATCTTCCTTCTCGTGTTTTTTTGTCTTCAAACTTTCATTGTATCCTAGTCATGTCTTGTCATTTGGAGATCTTTGAATGCTAAGGATCTCATATAATTTTTCAGTTCTTTTTCTGAACTTCGTCAAATTTTCTATTATCAATAGTAGCTCCCCTTTTGTGTGATCCAATTCTTCTTTCAATTTCTCATAATCTTGTAATTGTTCATTAAAGATACCAATGGTCTTTTCAAGCTTGTAATTCTCTTCTTCACAACTACTCAATTCACCTTTTAGTATTATGTCTGTGTTTCTAATCTTGTTATTTTCAGTTTCAACATGATTCAACTTTTTAATATTCTCATCTTCTTGTTCACTCTCTACATTGGCTTTGTATCCCCAAAAGGAATCAAGGTTGGTTTCTTCATCTGACTATTCTTCATAAATGATTTCTTCTTATTTAGAACTCTTGTGATCATCATCCTTGGTTTCTTAGGTTATGAAGAGGACTTCTCCTCCATCATTATCTTCTTCATCACTCTCATCCAAGGAGATATCATCATCCTTGGAGTAGAAGATCTTTTTATTATTGAGACTTCTCTTTTTATAGTATCATTTTTCAGCAATATGTCCTATTCTACCACAGTTAAATCATTTGAGAGGATACTTACCTTTGTATCTACCAGTTCCCTTCTCGATCCTTCTTATGAAATTTTCTATTTCTTCATCAAGTTCATTATCCTTGTCTTTTGTATTATCTATGGATTTAAAGGATGCTTCATTGTTTGGCTGGTCACTTTCTATACATGTTCTCATTTCATATGTTATAATAGACCCATGTAATTCATCCATTGTCATTTTAGTCAAGTCCCTAGTTTCTTCAATGACAGAGACCTTAGCATCATACTTCAAGAGAAATGATCTCAACACTTTTTGTAAAACCAAGGATTCATTGAGATCTTCACCTAATCCCCTGATAGAATTAACAACTTCATCAACTCTAAGAAAATAAGTTGCAATATCTTCCTTTTCATCCATCTTCAAATTTTCAAATTCTACTCTATGTCGTTGAAGCTTGACCTACTTAACTTCTGGATCACCTTCATAGATACTCTTTAGTTTTTTCCATACCTCTTTAGCAATGTTGTATCCCATCACTTTTCTATCAATGGTTGGTTCCAATGCTCCTAGAATAACATGTCTAGATTTTGAATTACAACTCATAAGCTTTTTCTCATTTGGATCAGTTGGAGCATTTTTGGGGATTACATATCCGTTTACAACTAAGTACCAAATGTCTACTCCCAAATTTGTTAGGTAAGTTTTCACTCTATCACTCCAGTATGCATAATTTCTTCCATCAAATAATTGAATCCCATTTTGAATGTTCTCATGGTCATCGATCTCTGCTCAAGATTTTCCTTCCAGTGGTTAAACTATTCTAAAGGCAACTGGCTCTGATACCAATTGTTGGAAATAATGAGAGGGGGGTGAATCAGTATTTCGAGAAATTATTATTTTTGAACTTGTACTTCAATCAAATCATGTATTCAATTTATATCCAATCAGTAATGAATACTATCCAATGAACAATGAAGAATAGTATAAGAGATACACCAATACCCTCTTAAGGTCTGATAGACCAATTCGGTCTTAGTGGACGTTAATCATCATCATCATCATCATAAGAAGTAATCATATATTATTGTTCAAAGGAAGTAATAACTTCCAAAGGTAGCTACAACTTCCAAATATAAAGGGAAGGATAAACCTCCAAAAGGAAGATACAATCCTCAAATATCAAGAGAGTTTTTACCTCTCCATCCTTTCCCCTTCCTTCCACCCAAGAATATATGAGAGATAATAAAACTTTACATTAAATTATCACCATCAACCAACCATCACATGGAACCTAATAATGCTTCCTGAGACTTCTTCAAATTCTACAATTCTTCACTTCTTGGAATACTCTGACCTATAGATAATATCACTCAATGTATTCTCTGAAACGCCTCCAAGTTTCACTCCTTGAATCCTCCCAGAAAAGGAGTTATAGAGAAAATGGTAGACCTTATTCAATTATGGTTTATTCATGAGAGCGAAATTGTACAGAATTCCCCACACTCAATATTTGACATCAAATTATGAAATTCATACATAGGAAACTAAATCCCATACTATTTCCAATTCAATTGGTCTCACTTCATTTGGTTTTTCTATGAAGACATTATGACTGTTTTACCTGGAACACATGTTTATGACTAGCTTCGGGACTAGTCAAAAACCCTATCATCCACAGAGTGTATCTCCAAAATTATAGCGCATAAAGAGATGAAATTCTTACCACAAGTACCTAGATATGCCTTCTCAATATCCTCCAAATTTCACCATCTGAATCGTTCTAGAAACAAAGCTATAGCGAAAATGGTAAGATGACCTGTAAATAACCTACCTTAGAACACAACACCAAAAGACTTCATCCACCCTTGAAATTCGTCCTTCTTTACTTCATATTTCCTCAAAAATTCGACTTATATCTCCTTGTTCAATAATAAACTTGTGTGTGTTGAAAAATGAATGTATAATGAGATGTATTTATACCCTTTATGTCACTTCCTTTTAACATTAGGGTCGACATGTAGTTTCTGCTTCAATTCACATTATCATCTTCAAAAATTCATTTCTCCTCAATCGTGAGGATCCACATGATGTGCCACATACCACCGGAAGTGGCATGACTTATAATATCCATCCATGGGTGTTGTATATTCATGTGTAATTTCCTTCATGTCTATCTACTTCGATCAACTATGGGGTCCAAAAGCCAATGGCTAGGGTTGACATCAATAACAACAACCAATCTTCCAACAAATTTAGGTTGGGGAATAATTTATCCATCATTTTTACCTTATATGTGTGGGATTAAATTAATATATGAACAAATTCAACCCTTAATTATTAGATAATGTCAAATACTCTTGGGAAAACCATGGATTTTCAATTGAAGTCATGTAAATTTATGTTGGAAAAGAAAATATTTTTAATACTTTACTTCGATTATTTTTTCACTTCTTTCAACATGTAGGTGGTATATAATGTTGTATATTATTGTGTAGAATTTTTTCCATGTATTCCTAAAGATATTTCCCATTGCCATTTATTTTTGTTGTAAGTTCCATCTAATTGGTATGAAAGTTTGTTTTTTTCTCTAAATATTCCAATATTTTATTTTTTTGTTAATCATTATCAATGATGTACACGTGACAATGATGGAGTGGTGTTGTTTCCAAGTTTTAAAGGTAATAACAAGAAATAAATTAGTTATTTCCAAAGATAAATGATATATTTTTTTTACAAATATAGTTTAATCACCAAATGGTTTGATAAATTTGACTTATGTGGTTTGCAAAAAACTTATTGGTTGAGTACCAAGTTATAGGCTATTACAATTTTAACCTATAGGCATGTAGGTTGACATTACAACTTATAGGCTTGTAGGCTATAATTTCCTCTTACAGGCCTGTAGGATGACATATCGGTCTATAGGCTATAATGTCAACCTATGAGCCTGCAAGAATCTAGGAATCATGGGAGAATGATGGTTGTAGCCTTTTCAATAAAGTCAACTATAGCTCAATACCATGATCACATAAAAGAAATTCCATATTTTGTAACACAAGCTTAATTTGGATCATTGGCTTCTTCAAAATTGTAGAATCTCGTATCATTATACATTAACCATTTCCAAAAAAAAATCCTTTGTTGCTTCATGTCGTATTCATGGTTTTGTAATAAACAAATGGCATGACTTTATATGCTCTTCGATATATTTGCATGACTCTTTTTCGTTTAAGAGGACCACTACCAAGTGCTAAAGATTGAACTTCAACCAAAAGAGAATATTTGTCGTTAAATTTATCCTTAAAAAAAGGTTGAAGAAGGAATTTGAATGGGTTCCCTCTAGCCCTACTTCTATGGAAAATATTATGTTTAATAGTATTGATGTCATCTCTGTTACTTTCTTGAACCAAAAAATGATTCAACTCACTAATGATGAAAGTTTTTCTCTGATGAATAAGATGATTGGATCGAAAAGGAATGTATTGATAAGAATTCATAGGATTTTGGTAGCATTTAGTGTTGATTAGATTGTATAAGATAAATTATGACCCTTTAATAATATGTTGTTCGAAATCTGGGGCAATTGAAATGATTTTGATAGTAATGTATATTGAATCATATTTTTCCAGAAAGATATCCAATCCTTCCTTTGAGCCATGCCAGAGCCATGCCAAATGAAAAATTAATAATTAATTAATAATGTCAAATAAATAATTAATTCATGATACCAAATGAATAATTAATGAATCTCTTGTAGTGAACTATACCAAAGAGATCAACTATATTCTCCACTTAAAGCTCTAGAAAATAGAGAAACAAGCAAGCATAAACAACTACAAAGTTATTTCCCATTGTTGTTACATGTTTTTTTGTCTTTAGAACCTTCCATTGAACTCCAAATAGTGTTGGGTGAGAACCGATTCTTCAATGTGTATTAAAAAATGTACTTTATTCTTAGAAAAATAATTGTTTTATGAAGTGTTATAGAGCTTCAAGACCTACCTCTCTATGAATGCTTGGGTAAAGGCTCTCAACATCAAGGGTGAATAGGTAATTATCTAAGGGAAGAGTCTTCCAGTGACATATCTTATCATAGTTAAGAAATCCATCATATTTTTTTTTAAGATAGGAGAATAACACACAATTGATGTTGGAGCCATTTAGAAGTGGGATCCAAGATTTATCCCTATCAAGGAAATTTTCTAGATTTTAGGAAGGAGGAAGAAAACACAAATGCTAGCCTTCTTAACTCTAGTTTGAAGGATGAATTCATATTCATTATAAAGGATAATAGAAGTCAAATCATTTCCATGAGTTCTACATGAGTGTTACCATATAGTCTTAATATTTCAAAACCTTTTATCTAGTTGTTTGGTTCCATTAGCATATTTTCTAAAAAAGTTAGAGGGGGTAGGTACTAACTGAAAACTAATAGTTTATTATTATTTGTCTCGCAGAGGGACAAAATGTCACTTGGACAAAATTTGTTTTCACTCCATAATTTGTATATACATTAATATTGGTAAGATAAATCATAATATTAGTCACACATGGCTCCAACCATCCTGAAGAATTCTCTACTTCAAGTGAAGAATGTATGCAAATAGTTGCAAACATTATATCTATACTCATTATATTTACTTCAAAGTGTTGTAGATTTTCTAGTTCTCCTTTATACTTATCATTTAGATTCAAATTAATGGTGAAATCAACAAGTCCAAGAAAATCTTTGAGTACATATCCTTTATAGTAATGAACACGTTATGATGCTAGTTTTTGGAGATCATGTAGAGTTGATATTTTAACCTCTTCAGTGCTACTTTATAGTGCATAACCCAAAACTTCAGAGAATATTATCTCCATTGTATCTTGAACATGTCCCTGATACATTAATTTTGGATGTATCTTAGTTTCAATAATGATACTAGTCAACCAACTAAAGAAGGATTAAAAAGAGTTCAAATGTAAAATATTAGGTCTCACTGGCCTCAAAAGATTCAAGTGCTCTTAAAATTGTTTTGAAAGAGGATTCCTCACAATAACACCCATCTCCTTCTATGTATTTGGGAAAGAGAATGGAATATTTTGGTGTCCTTATTTCGAGGGAAATTCCCTTCACCTCAAAACCAATAGTCTCAATCCCTCAAGTAGAATTTGTTGACAATGTTTTGTCATTTTATTTTTTGATTTCTCAGAAACTATACTTGAGAACCATGAATAACTTACAAGAAAAATAATATTTTTTTTCTTTCCATTCTCTCAATGTCTAAAGTTGCTTGAATCTCATTGTTTCTACCTTATTTGTTACATCATAAAGGTTATAAATAAGGATCTCCTCCACTCCCCATTTTTTGTATTCTTTCATCCATCAACCCAAAATGCTTTGGGTTCTACAATTGGTGGTCCTTCATTTGGGTACTTAGTAAAAAAAACTTTGAATAAAACTTATCATAAGGAAATACTTCATGTTCATGGTGCATTTTCCAAAATGTGACTACTAGGTTTTTCAACTATAACATTATTTTGCAAAAAGTTAAAGCCATCAATCTGGTGTGATTTCATGTATTTTTTCATATGGATATGCAAAACAAGTTTTTGTACAGGCGTTCTGTACTCTGAGGTTTTGTAGTTAAATAAACCAATTTCCTAAAAGAATGCATGACCATGTATTAGACTAAAGAGAGGGGTGAAAGTAGTATACCACCAAGCTCTTGAACCCAAGGCTATATTATTATAGTGGCATATCCCTATGTTGGAATGTTAATGCACTTGTTTTCTTCCTATGTATATATTACCTTTTTTACCTTTTAACTAGAGCTTTGTACCTATTTATCTTATCGTATTTTTTGGACTCATTAGAGGCATCCTTGATGTATCTTCTAGAGATATTACATTCTTTATCATACCAAGGGTTGGTTGTTCTACTTTTATTTATACATGTCACTTCGATACATAACTTATTAATGAAAGTAGAGAGGGTTGTCTTGAAAATATGATAGTGGTATTCAATATTGTCCTTATTTGATAGGAAATTTTGTAGTGCCCTATTTTATTTGACTATTGAGATAGATTAGACTTTATTATTTGAGGGCATTTGTTTACAAATGATCTGGATTTTCAACTAATATTGTGATGATGGAACATGAACTTTTAATTATTTGATTGGATTTAAATGATGATTACTAAATTGGTTTATTTATAAGATTATATTGTAATATCCCCAACCCCCAAGCTAGTCCATGCCACACAAAAAAATTGTTTTTCCTCTAATACCATTTATTAACTACATGCCCTGCATATGCAACAATTATGGAGAACCAACAATAACATGCACAACTATGCATAATTATGCACAATTAAAGAAAAAAGAATTAACATAAGAATACACACATTTAACAACATATAGACACACATAAAAGAACACTTATATTTTGTTGTAAATCACCAACTACATGCAATCCTCAGAAATTCCTCCCAGCCATAGACTTTGTTGTCCATACACTCTCAACAACATGTCACCCCCAACCTAGGGCTATGACTCCACCAAGAAAATGCTACCTAATCCAAACTAAGGTCTGACAACATCTCAACAAAGGCAGGCTTAGGTGCCAACCCCAGCAATAATTCCCAGCTCACAACCTCTCATTCTCCACAGAATGCCCCACACCAGGAGGTGTACCCCTTCTCTTCTCAACATTCCTTCAATTATCTCACTTCCCTTCCAGGGCTTTAGAAACAGTTCGGTCAAGAAGTCTCAAATTTCTATGGAACTTGGAACATAATGTTTCTCAAGGATTTATAACACCCACTTGCCCATGACACAAGGAAGCCTATCCCTAGCAATTTTCACACCCATAGAGAATGATCCACGGGCCTTAAAACCGACTTCTTCAGACCAAATCACCAAGGATTTACTAGGTAACAGTCAGCTTCATCTTGCACTCTCTAGCCAAGGTATGGATGATGGAAGGATTGAGTGAATGATGGAATGGATGATTGGGAAGAATGATGGAAAATGCATTAATTCCCCACATTATATATTCTTGTGCCCATTTTGACACTTGGCACTTAAGGAACTAACTTGTCCCCCAGTTGGTAATTTGTTCCCCTCACCTAGTAACTTAGGATAAGAACATATCACAATACTTAGGACTTAGGCATATTATTATTTTATTCCTTTTCTTAAGGCCCCTTGACTTAGCCCCTTTTCTTTTGAATCCCTTAACCCCCTTTCCCTCTTGTGGAGTCCTAGCCCCATACTCTTTCATCTGACTTGCTCTACAAAAATGATGTGTTTTATTAAAATAATCGTCTGTAATTACATATTACATTTGTTAGGCTCATTGGAATTTCAACCCATAAGATCCTAGCCTAATTCACACAAGAACTTTGGCCTCAAAACATCCTAGATCACTAGCCTATAAATCATATGTACATTTAAAATTATGGTTCGACCTTAGGGTATTACATTCCCCTTCCCCTTATTTATGCACTATCTTTAGTGCATTATATACACATCTACAAACACAATTCTTTAAACAACTCCAAAAATATGTGGGTACTCCTCCCGCATGGAATCCTCGTGCTCCCACGTTGCATCTTTAGGACCATAACATGTCCACTGGACCTTTACCATCCCTATTTCTCAATTCTGGAGCAGTTTGACTTTCCTATCCAATATGCACACCAACTGAACTAGGAAGTGTCAGACAATTGGCTTAGGTTGATGGACAGTTGGTATGTATTGTTGGTTGTCATTGATGTCAACCATTGGAGTATTTGGTATGGATTATTGGTTTTCATTGATTTCAACCATTGGAGAGTGATATTGTAGATTGATGTCAACCCTTAGTTACTGATGTCAACCCTTGGAGAAAGTCTAGTAGTGAATTTTGGTAGCACAAAGGTTTGAGTAATGGACCCAAGGTTTTTTCATTTATAATGGTATGAGTTTTAATATATTTTAAGGTAAGACTATTATGGATGGATAGTACATGTCATGCCATTTCTGGTGGTATGTGGAACATCACATAACTTCTCACAGTTAGAGAGTTCTGGCCATGTGAAGTTGGAGAAAGGTTTGGGTAATGGACCCAAGTTTGTTTGATGGATAATGGTATGATTTTTTATATATATTGAGGTAATAATATTCTATATGGATAGTACATGTCATTCTATTTCTAGTGGTATGTGGAACGTCACATAACTCCTCACAGATAGAGAGTTATGGCCATGTGAAGTTGGAGAACCCTCATGAGTAATCTAGAAGCCCCAAAAGATCAAAGTTGTCAAAGTGTTTTAAGAGATTTTAGAAGGTAAATAATAAAGTGAAGTGATGAGTGTACTATAAGTCAAAGTGAATACAAAATAAGTTATTTAAATAATAAATTTAATGGATAAATTACTAAGTTACAAGTGGTTAGAAGTGGGTTAACCCTAAAATAAGGAAAGTGGGTTAAGATGGTTAAAAGGTAACCCCTTGAGGAAGCTACATGAAAGTATAAATAAGAGACAAGGCTCTCTCATTTTAATCACACTTTATCATATTGAATATCTACAAGTGATTGAGGTAACCAAAGGATATCTAAGCCGAATTTGAGGGGGAAGGTGAAGTAAAGAAGGTCGAAATTCAAGGGAGGATAAATTCTTTTCATGATGTTTTCTAAGGTTGATTACAGGTTGAGGTACAAGTTGATGCATTTTTTAGGTTATTGGTATAGATTGTTTGGTGTAGGTTGGTTGGTACAGGTTTACAACAGTATATCTCATAGTGATAGTGTGACAGTGGTTCCATCATTCTGCTTCTACATCAAGGCGGTTGGACGGGGAAACGACATGTGGTTGTAGCCACCTTCCGGTTGTAGCCGGAGAACATAGGGGTTCATAGGGGAGAACAAAGAAAGTTGGTGCTTCCAATGAATGTAATTTTTAAAGACATATAAGAAAAATCATTCTGTGGTTTTCTCCCAGTTTGGGTTTCCACGTAAAAACACTGGTGTACTGTGTATGTGTATGATTGCTCATTTTTTCATTGTTTATTTACTATGCAACTATTGGATGATAATTATACATTGATATAACACTTGCATATTGTGGTTAAAAAGGATTGAGTTTCTCTATTACTGATTCACCCCCCCTCTCATTAATCCAACAATTGGAATCAGAGAAGGTTCCTTCAGGAAATAGTTTAACCATTGGAAGGATATCATGGATTATTCTGAGAATGGAGTACCATTGTTTAATGGTCAGAATGGTTTAGAGTATGAGATGTGGTTCATAAGGACTAAATTAGTTTTACAGGCATAGAGGCATTATATTTGGCTATCAATTGTTACAGGATATGATAGTTCAAAAAGGGAAAAGACTGCAGCCAAGAAGGAATTGAAGAAGAATAACAAAATAGCAATGGATTTCATATGGGAAGGATTACCTAATCCGGTAAGAGAAAAGGTTGGTAAATGTTCATCATCCAAAGAACTTTGGGATAAGTTACATGACATATATTCTTCACCCATCACAGATTCAAAAAATGCCAAAGAATATGCAGGTACAGATCAAGAAGAAATATGTTCACCATGTCAAACAGATTTAGAAAATGAAGAGTACATAAACAACAGAGGTATGTTTTTTTGTTTTAATTGTGAAAAATGTGGACATCTTGAAATAGAATTCCATGAAGGAAATGAGACATAAAAACAAATTGAAAAAGAAGACAATTATGAGGCAAAATTGATTATTGATTTAGATGAGCTAAGAGAAGAAAACAATTCACTCAAGAAATAATTGACGAAATAAAAGGAAAGTGTTCACATTTTTTAAGAATCCCAAAAATTCATCGAGAACTTAAGAACTCAGCTAGAAGAAGCTAGAAAGATCGAAGAAAATATTGAATATCAAAAGAAGTGTTTGGAAGCCAACATAGCAGCACAGAAGGAAGAAGCATAAATGAGAGAGAAGATATTGACAGATCATCTTAAGGAAAGAACTAATGTTCTAAACCATCTTGAGACAGAGTTTGGTCAAGAAGATAAAGTACTTGAAGAACAAATAATCACATTAAAAATTCAACTTGAAGAAGTGAAGAGAATAGAAGAAGTCATGGAGTCTCAGATATTAAATAAAGAAGAAGAGGTTGAGAAGCTTGAAGAAGAAGTTGTCACATTGAGAAGTAAAATCGTCAAGCTCAAAAAGAACGTTGAAGAGATAGAAATATCCACATCAGTTACAGAGAACGAAGAGAAGCACTCTAGGTTGCTAGAAAATAAGAATGAAGAAAATAGAAAGAGTTATGCAGAAGTACTCAAAGGAAGGAATCATGGTCAACCAGAATCTAAGAAAACTATTGAAGATACATCTTCAAGAATACCATCTAAGTTCAAGTCACAAAGAAGCTTCAATCATGATCATGATCAAACAAGGCAAAAATTCATAAGGACTACACCACAAAGAATATCATTCACTCCCAGATATGAAAATTTATTTTATGGTCATTGTTTTTATTGTACTAATTTTGGACATAAGGTTGCAGATTACAAGGATTATAAAAGAAATTTTCAAGCAAGAAATGTCAAATCAACCAAGGAATTGTTATTTCTCAAACTAAGTATATCAGAGAAATGCTAAAGAGGTTCGGAATGGAATATTGCAAACTAGTTACCACTCCTATGAAAACTAGTTGCAAGTTGAGCAAAGATGATGATTCAAAGTCTACAAACTAGAAGCAATACATGTCAATGATTGGTAGCTTACTATATGTGACAACATCCAGACTAGATGTAATGCAAACAGTTGGACAGGTGGCACGACTTCAAGAAGAACCAAAGGAATCAAATGTATTAGCAGTAAAGAAGATTTTCAAATATCTCAAAGGAACAAAAGAGTTTGGATTATGGTATCAAAAATGAAAGGATCTATCACTTATTGCCTACACAGATGCAGATTGGGCAGGTTGCATTGATGACTGACAAAGCACTAGTGGAGCAGTGTTATACTTGGGTGAGTGTTTAGTATCATGGCTAAGAAAGAAACAATGATCAGTATCCTTGTCTATAGCCGAGGCAGAGTATATTGCAGCAGCAGGATGTTGTACACAAGTTCTATGGATGAAACAAACTCTTACAGATATACAGGTTGAGTATGATGATCCCATTCCAATCTATTGTGATAATATAAGTGCCATCAGTATCTCAAAGAACCTGGTGATTCACCCCAAGACGAAGCACATTTCAATCAAGTATCACTTTCTACGGGAACAGGTTATAGAGAAGAACATCAGAGTTGAATATGTGGGAAAAAAAGAACAAGTGGAAGACATATTTACAAAACCACTTCCATGGGAAACCTTTGAGTATATATGCCAGAGACTATGAGTAATTTCTACTCCAAAATGAATGCTTTTGAATGATTATCTTATATGTCTTAGATGTACACGAGGAAGCACCATAAATAGGACAATTCAGGTTGGGAGATCACTTTCAAGAAGAGTTTTATTAGGGGGAGCAACCCCGGATGGAACGATACATTTTCCATTGATGACAAATGGGGAGATATTTATCATATGCAAAGTTAAATTCTTGGAGAGATATCATAGAGGCATGTTTCCAAGGGTAGCAATTTCCACAAGGAGAGAATGAGAGATATGACTTTAGAGTGATACCCTTTGTCAAAGTGGAGATATTATTCATATGAAGGGAGAGAGAGTAATCAAAGGCTTATAAACACAAAGAAAAATCAAAGGTATGTAGACAGGGGGAGAAAACCCAAGGAGAGTTCAGTAAGGGGGAGCAACCCCAAAGGGAGATACTCTTTTCCATTGATGTCAAAGGGGGAGAGATAGAAACATTTATGAGGAGTATAATCATGAATGTTATCATGACTAAGTGTTGCCATCAATGATGGTCTTGTGTTAAGCCCTAATATTGGCTCATTACCTCTTAATTGGGGCTTATTACATTAGTAATGTTATTTTATTTATGTTGGCTTTATTCCATTAGTTGTAAGTATACCTCCTAGTCTCCTATATATACCAAGGAGACATTTTCATTTGGAATCATCTTGTACTTGAACATTTATGTGGGGTAAAAGGAGGTTTCCCCCTCGAAGAGGCTTATTATCTGAAATTATCTCTTTTTCAAGGCATTGAGTACTTATTCTGAGGTTTTTCTATGCTATATTTATATTTGGTTCTTAACATATGGTATCAGAGCTCAAGGTCTTGGGGTTTCGCTGCTACATCTGAGACACATTGGAATTTTCGCTATAAATTTTTTTCTACAACGTTTCAGAAGGAAAGGATTGGAGGATATTTAGTAGATGGATCAAGGTACGTTGGTTTAATATTTCATCTCATGAGGCCTTATACTTTCGGAGATACAGCCTGTGCAAGATAGGGTTCTGGAATCATCCTGAACTAAGTCATTGCGGAATTTTCTCTATAAAACGTTTTTTGTAACGTCTCAGACCCTAAACTTTGGAGGATATTCACAAAAATTAGTAAGGTATATGTGGTAAAAATTTCATCTTTCGGATCATATTACATTTGTAGATACACCCTGTGGAAGATAGGGTATATGACTAGTCCTATTGACTAGTCTCAAGAAGGTGTTCCAGGTAAAACAATCATAACTTCTTCCTAGAGTATCCAAATTGAGTGACACTAGTTTCATTGGATAGTGGACAGTCTTTAGTATTTCTGGTATGAGTTTCAGAATTTTATATCAATTATTTTGTGTGGGGCATGCTATACAAGTGAGATCGCCTGGAAAGGACAAAAATCAGCAAGTTGTGGGGAAGTTACCGTAAATTCCACTTGGAACATCCAATTTTGATCAGACCTATGGCATTGCAGAGAAGAAATATCAGAGAACTACATAAAATAAATTTCCATACCCAGAAGGGTGGAAACTTGGGAGATACAAAAAAAGAAAGATTGTCTAGAAGAACCACCTCAAAATCAAGGTTCAAAAGTGATACTTGGCCAACATGCCACCCAAAAATGGAACTTCTACACCAAATAAGCCTCCAAAAAATCCTACTTGGACTCTTGATGAAGGTGAAGAAATGCGTAGGGACATAAATGATTTACAAAAGAAGATAGTAACAAAAGATGAACTACAAGATATGGAAGCTAAGTTGGAGACAAAGATGGATGGTTTAAAAGAGGAGATCATGGAAGTATTGAAAAATTTTGTAAGAGAGAAGACACCTGAAAGTGAAAATGCATCCCATGAAATTCATGATGAGGACACAAGGAAGGTGAATCAAGAATGGAGAAACTCCAACTTTGGGTTGGAGACCAACCACGTTCCTACGATCAATATGAGGAAGTTTGATGGAAAGGACCCAATCACATGGATACTTCAGATGGAGCAATTCTTTGATCTACATAATGTGCCACATACACAAAAGGTACGAATTTCTTCTTTATATTTAGAACCCAATCAATTTGTATGGT
>ML783825.1:282391-313598 GCA_009831015.1 Picea engelmannii | reverse complement strand
TGAGGGGGGGGGGGGTGAATCAGTTGTTACTGTGCTTAAACGATTATGCCCATTTTAAAATCTTTACAGAACACTCAATGATGATCACAATGGTGCAGGGAAGTAAATAATGGAATATTAAACATCAATCACAAATGAAATATATAGAGACAAATATTTCTTGAGGAAACCCATAAAGGGAAAAACCTCTTCTTCTTGATATGAAAAGTAATCTTTATTTTATTTACATTATCAATCTTATGAGCTCCAACTCCTCTTGAGGCTACAACCTCTGTTTTAAATGCAACAACTTGCTGAGAGGACCAACTATCTAGTTTCTCTAGCACCCACTAGAAGGAAGCACCAACTCCCTAAGTGTTCCAACGCCAACTAGATGGAAGCACCAACTTCCAGTCACACAGAC
This sequence comes from Picea engelmannii, assembly GCA_009831015.1. Classification (NCBI taxonomy): domain Eukaryota; kingdom Viridiplantae; phylum Streptophyta; class Pinopsida; order Pinales; family Pinaceae; genus Picea; species Picea engelmannii. Next base: position 313,195 of record ML783825.1, on the reverse strand, counting down.
ACCAATCTGTATAACAGATAATAATAGTTCTCCCTTGCACCACCCTACCACCTTGGTTTTTCTGGTTGCAACCAGATGGAAGCTACAACTCCTTGTGTTCAAGAACCCACTTGAAACTCTGAGGACACCAGTCCTCCCTAACACCTCCCTACCACCCTAAAATATAAATCTTTGCTTTTTATGACTTTATCAAAGTGATACATCATTTATTTATGGCTTACCAGTCTCATCACTGTTCTGCTATGCTACTCTGCTCTCCTGCATCAACGTATCTCTTCTCGCATGAATCATTCTCAACAACAACAACCATCTCTTCTCAGTTCTGCGTTTTTATACTCTCTGTGCACCTTCTGCATCCTTCATGCATAATACCTCTGCATGCTCTTCACAACGTCACTATTCTGCCCTATAAGTTTTTCACTACCTCTCTTCCTTACTACTGCATAGCTCGACAATAGAATCACTTCACTTCTCTGTTCTGCATGCATTTCTTACGTTGAGTAATCACTTGATCATCATGGAAAATCTTCATCTTCTCTAGCGGTTCTATTGCCTGTGAGTTCATCATCAGTGGTCGTTATGCTGAGATTCCTTAGCTTCTCTGGCAGTTGAGACTCTTTGTCTTCTTTTTCAGTTACAACTAGTCAACTATGGATTCTTTGGCTTCTATCCCCTTCCTTCATGTGACCACCGACGGTGACCAAGCGCTTATTCAAAAGGTGCTTCCCAATTTCTGTCTAGTGAGCGTTGGATCCATTTCATGATATGACCTTGGGCTATGAGCTTCATGTGACCAAGCGATTGTGAGCATGTCCAAAGGTGGTTTAAACTAAACTACTTTTCACCCCGCAATTCACCAGGTGCCTCCATGCATCCTTTTTCCAAAACCATGGTTTCAATTGCTGCCCAGTCATGAAAAATTAAGGCCTGAGCATGTTATGGCCCCACAATGGAGCATGATTGTCGATCTCTTAATCTTGACAGTGCTCTTGAACGGACGGTTCAGATATGTCCTCTCAAGTTTGCAGACCATATCTCTCCTTCCTCCATCAACAACTAAGGTTTCCTTCGTGTTCCGGGCTCTGGGAGTTTCAACTCTCAAACCCTGTTGCCAATGAATGGATATCTTACGGAATGGAATATCTACTGACATATTTCCTCTTCAATTGATGAATTTACCTTCTTTCCTTTGTCCATGCACAATCCTTGGTCTCAGTGATCAGATGACACATGTCCCTCCACACCAACGGACGAGATCGATTTCGCGATCCGGGCTCCGGGAGTTTCAATTCTCAAGTTCTCGTTTACTCCCAGAGCATTTCACCCCGAGTCCATGATCCAACGATGCATGTCCCTCTTGGATCAATGGTCGAGATATCCTTCATGTCTCTGAAATTCAGAGACTTCAATTCTCAACCTCCTCTTGCTCAGAACGATTTTAGCTGGAGTCCACAGATTCTTGCCATGTGACCTCCTTGAATCAATGGTCCTGATTCACTTCAGGACTTCGACACTTTGACAATCTCAAACCTTTCTCCTTTGCATTTTACCAGATAAGTTTTGCCTGGATTTCACGATCCATTGACATGTATCCTACTACACAATCAACGATCAAGAATACACCCAAAATTATCTTCATATCGGACAACTCGTATCCACTTTGGGTCTTTGACATTTAGGACTTCGAGTCTTTGCATGAGTACTGGTGGTAAAACTCCTGAAGAAAAACTCCTGGAGTGATGTAACTCTTGTGTCACTCGATGATGTGTCATGAACCGAGCAGATGCCACGTGTCACTCAGATTTGTGATTTACACGACCTGAAATGCTGAATCAACTTGACACTTATCATTGTCTGATTATGCCACGTGTCCTTACTGACGTGGTCTGCCACGTGTCCTTGCTGACGTGGTCTGCTGATGTGGTCTGTCGCATGTCCTTGAGGACGAGATTTGCTGACATAATCTGCTGACGTAGATTTCCCTGATCTAACGGTCATTGTTTGATCTCCAGATCCGATGGTTGACAAAACTTCGCATTTCGAGGATTTCAAATCTCAAACTTTCCTGAGTGTAAACTCCTTGCATATCTATATTCGAAGTGAATGTTGTTCCTTTGATCAATATCTTGGATTGACAACTTGATCAATATGTTGTTCCTTTGCTAGCTTATCCTGTCCTTCCACTCAAAATTGATCTGACGGCTAATGAAACTTCGCATTCCAGAGATTTCAAATCTCAAAATTTCCTGAGTGTAAAATCCTCGCATCTTTAGATCTGGACTAATCGTTGTTCATCGATCATGTACTCAGATCGACGGCTCGATCTTTCTGTGTGTTCCTCCTGTCTGGATATTGATCCGACAACCACTGTTGTTCCTCCTCCCGATATTACGCTTCCTCCCGACTTGGAAGAACTTCTATGTGTCAAAGGCCTCAAACTTTGATCCTTCTATGAGTCTTGATGACTTGGACCTCGTCTGCGCTTTTGGAAACTGCTATCTCTTATGAGCTTTCTCGTCTCTGCATATTGTTCACTTCTCTTGAACTTATGCTTTATTTGTTTTCCATCATTTCTTCTTTCCTTTCATGTAAACATACCATCGTCATTTTTGTTCTTTCCATCAATGACAAGCACACTCTTCCTGTAAACATGCCAACATGATCCTACTTAGAGAAAGAAGGGATATAGGGAAGCTTGCTAAATTCTGCCAGCATGCTCTTGCACCTTGATTCTTCCTATTCATACATGCCCCCAATGGTGCATTTATACCATCCTTGAGAGGTTAAGGAGGTCTAATTATGTTTGGTACAGACTTAGGGAGGTTGGGAAATGAGCCAAACTGAAAAACCTGCCCAAAAATGTGGAATTATTTTATTTTTCACATTTTTTGAGGGAATACACGGGTTTCAAGCTAACAAGGCATGGATGTATGTGTGTTGCACAAAGAAAACCTGTGGATATCAGCAAAAGTCACATTTTTTAATTGACTTTGATGAGGGAAGTTTGGATTTTGATTATCAAGCTAGGGAAAAGGGTTGAGCCATGTCACAAATGCATATATATGGAAATTTGTGCTATAACATATGTCCCCTAATGTGTGAGGTCATAAGAGAAAGTGTTGGCCGAAACACATTATAACTCTGAAAGGCAAGGATGCAATGAAATAATGTATGAAGGTTCCCATGTCAACTTATCCAAAAACATAAATCGTCGGCCAAAATCAAGTAAGAGTATTGTCTATCCCAAGTCAGGCATACCCATGCTCAAGAGTGATGTAAGCATAGCCACCAAATCAAGTACACTACGGATCCATGGAATATATGAAAGTATGACTAATGACCATGGCCATTAACAATACACAGTGGATCCATGTGATATATATATAAAGTATAAAAAATGGCCACGAGGAATACACAATGGATCCATGTGAAAGTAGAACATAGCCATGAAGAGATACATAATGGAGATATGTCTCAAAATCAAGAATAGAGGATATTTGGGACCAATAGAGTGAACAAATTGATCCTCTACAAGTACCAATGTCTATGGAGTGGTACAATATTTCAGGTAAGAGTATAAAATATGTAATGCACGTACTTCACCCAAAGTCTTCAAAATGATCCATCGTTGTACGAGTCTACACTATGTGATTAGATGTGCTCAAGTCAAACATAGTGAGAAACCATTTGATTACTGGTCATTGATGCATATTGTTAAAAAACATGATATAACCCACCGATGATGATAATGGTTGTGAAGGTACTATGGTACTATCTAACAAGTGTGACTAAATGAGTTGATTTTGAACACATGGTAGAATCTATCGAGAAGGGAACATTGATGTATTCCCATTGTCAATAGCAAGGGAACTTGCCACTGATGAACATTGCAATCCCCAAGGTACGAAATATGACTCAAGATCCCTATCCCAGAGAAAGATGTGATGAAGTCAATAGGAAGAGATCCATTGGAAGGAAGGCAAGGCATCCTCCATCATCCATCACGAGGGGTAGAAGAAGGAAAAATATTTGGAAGGACTTGGACGAAAATATTGTAAGGACCACACAAAGGTATGACTCTAACATGCACAATATGGAAATAGTGCATGAAAAAGACTCTCTGAATAGTATCCAATGCTGAAGACTACTAACGAAGATGAGGAATCCACCAATGGGGTCAAATGGAAACCAAGGTACTACATGAATCCCTATGTGTGATGATTATCGTTGACATCGAACACAAGGGAAACCACTCAGTTAATGACCAATGATGGTTGTCATCTTTTGAACACAAGGTCACCTACCAATAATTGAAATAGGCTCAGGGTGCAACTCTAGGTCATACTCTTAGAGAAATGTGTCAGATTCGATAACAAAATACCTTCCAACAAGAAGTCAATGGGGACCTTCTATACTAGCACGAGTAAAGGAAAAATATACTTGTGATGATGAGACAAAATTGATGGACTCGGGAAGGATGACTTGAAAGGTCGAAGACTTACTGTAGAATGGGCAAATCATGTTAAAACTTCCTTTGAACAAAAACATGACACATTGTGTGACTTAGGTAGCATGATTATAAACTGGGATAAATATTTGATACATGAGGCATAAAAAAATTCTCCATATAGTTGGAAGAATAACCAACAAGGGGAGATTATACTCAAAATGAGAAAAAGTCTCCTAAATCCATACTAGACTCAAAATGATGAGATACTGACTCAATATTGTGCTTTGTTCAAGGGAAAAAATATTGTTGCCAACAAAAGAGATAAATGGTTTCCCCCATTCTTTTTGGTTTTTTTATTTTGCTTGTCTTTTTCATATTATTAAATCCTGAAAAAGAATAAAAGAGTGCTATAGTACAATGGAGGAAACGAGTGTCATAGGAAAGAAAACTAGTTTAAAAGCAAAAGGAACATACATATGCTAAATGTTAGGAAAGCATGTATAGGATAAGGACACTCAAGGAATGTTTCCTCCAAGGTTAATGTGTCGAGTCGCAAAGTCATAAATTGCAAGGGTGATCCTAAGGGAAAATGAAATGGGAAACAAATAATGCGAAAATGCATGGAGGGGAAAATCTAACCTATATTCCAGTTTAGAGATCATTACCTGTCATAATGGATAGACATGGAGAGAAAATATACCAAAGAAAAATGTATCCAAAGTCCTATATATAGGACCAAAAACACTTACCTAGAAGTTAATAAGTTCAGTATAGAAACCTCTGATAAAATCAAGTATTATGGGATACAGAAATTGAAAACAAGAAACCCTAAAAATACAATATGTATAGAGGACCACACATCCTTGCAGCTTATGCATAGTAGTGCTCTAGGTAGAGCCCATTTCTAGGCTCAAGCTAAGGGTTTCTTTGGTAACCATACAGTAAATATTCCAGTTCAGGAGGAGGTCAAAGATCCATAATCATAGATTCAAGGATGGCCTCATTTAAAGGAAACTCAACATCCGTGAAACTAGGGATTGATAACTCAGAAATACCAGGGATCAATGTCTTACAAACAACAATACCAAACTCAAGAGGAAACGCATATTACTTGGGCCAATAGGGGGAAGTAAGGGATTCCATTCCCCCATCAGATAAAACGCCTGATCAATTTCTGAGACCTTATCTCGAGAAGGAAAGTGTAACTGTAAAGGATCCTTCTTGGGAGAAATTGAAAATTGAGGATAAGATGCCACATAATTCACCCATGGCGGGGAAGAGTCTACTCGAACACTAGCAACACACATAGGGGAAATCTGAGGTAAATTTGAAACAATATGGTGATTATCAGATGAAATCTAATCAATAGTGATAGTTCTTCCATTGTGAGGGAAATGCATCACACGAAAGAGTGTAGATGCCACAACATTCATCGCATACACATAATCACACCCAAGAAGTAAATTAAAGTATAAAGGGAGTGGCACCACTAACAAATCAACTAGGACAATATTCCCACCTAACATGACAGAAAAATGAGGAAGAATCCCCAAACATTCACTAGGTCTTTTGTTGAAAGATATCAATTCACTGGTAGCTGACACAAGCTTGGGAGAACCCAAATCTTGCCAAGGCGATGATGATAAAATAATTAAAGAGGATCCTTCATCTAGAATACCTCAACGGATTCCTAATGAATTAACTCCAACAATTATCTAGAAGGTTGTAGAAGAAGGAAGGCGAGGCTCTATAAGATCATTCCAATCAAAGCAAACCATCTTAGGACTTGAAGGAAATGTACTTGAAGAGAGTGGAATGTTCCCTTGTTCATAAGGTACTAAAATGGTAATGCTAAGGACATGGTCAAAATACACATTACTCCCTAAAAGAAGAGTGGGATCGACCGAATATTGCATCAACAAGATCACCTCCTTAGACTTGTCACTCTCCAAGAGAAGAATAGGATCGGCCAAATATTGCATCAATCTAACCACTTCCTCAACCACTGGTTGAATAAGATGAGAGATAACATGGTGAAGAGACACATCAACCCCTAAAGCGAGAGTGGTATTGAGCAAATATTGCATCGGCATGACCACTTTATCAACCAATGATTGAATAGATTTCTAGGAAATTGAAGTTGACTCAGAACTAGAAGGGCCTTCATACAAGGACCACACTTCTCATACCACGATAATAGTAGGGCACAAATGATTAAGGTGATATCCTTTGCAAAGATTACAAGGGAACTTGGGCTTAAATCCTATACATATAGGTTTCTCAACCGTATCAATGCCCCTAGTGTGACTTGCAGTGGCTGGTGGGTTTCCCCCAAAATGACTTGCAATGGACAGGTCTCGATCTCCAACATGACTTGCAGAGGTTGGTGACATTAGTCTAGTATGAATTGCAGTGGCTAGACTCGTTCCACCAGCATGACTTGCAGTGGATGGTTAGTTGTCTTCAACATGCCTCACAGAGGTTGTTTACGAATCTCCAACATGACTAGAAGAGATTGGTTTTGCACTTCCAGCATGACTAGCAGAGGTTGGTTGTTGAACTCCAGTGTGACTTACAGGGACTAGGCTCTTGCCCCCAACATGAATTGCAGAGGCTGGGTGTTGGTCTTCAACATGACTTGCAAAGGTTGATGATCTATCTCCAACGTGACTCACAAAGATTGGTGACTTGTTGCCAGTATGACTTGTAGTGATTAGACTTGTGCTTCCAACATGACTAGCAAAGGTTGGTTTCTTTCTCCCATCATAACTTGTAGAGGCTGGTTATAGGTCTCCAAAATGACTAACAGGGGTTGTTGAATTCTTATTCTTACTCTTCCTCTTTCTATTCCTTTTATACTTCTGGTACCAGTAGAACGAATTTCACCCGAAGAGGGAGAAGGAGAAGGAGTAAAGTTGGTGGATGCAGAAGGTGAAGGATCAAAATCAGTACAATTCCCCTAACATAAGGTGCTTATCTGAGAAGCATCAAGAGAATTCATGACATTTGGAGTGGTCCACAACCAAACTGGTAGTCCTACATTCAACCTAGGAATGTTCAAAGTGGCCATCAAGGGGGCACCAACATTTCCAAAGAAAGATAAAGCACAAGAATCCCCTTGGGCAAGGGTCCCTTGGTTGGTATCCTCCATAACTTTTTCCATAACTTTCATATGCACAGGTTCATCCTTTATGGGATTTTTCATGTCCATAAAAGTCTCATGCACTGATTCTGACAAACCAGTGGTATAAAAACCAACACATTCTAGGAGGTGGCTCCACACTTTCAAGAGAAATACCATGGGTCCTTCTCGACTAGTGGAATGGTTGGTCAACCACCCTGAATCAATGATCCAAAAGAGGTGATATTGAAAAAACCTAAGGCCAACTATACAAATAAACACTCCAATAAAAATTCCTAAGAGAAACATCGCAGGAAAACACCTTCTCCAAAAATTCAGCCTAAGTGGATGAGGTCCTTGTTGGAGTTACTTCACACACACCTAGGATTTATTTTTCCTAAGGTTATTCTTTGTTTAATAGTTATAATTAGTCATTATCCAGTCTCCTATATTTTAGGGGAGAATATTCTCTTTTAGTTGGCACTTCTGTTTGACTAGTTGAGTTGAGTTTAGATGCTGCATTGGTTTTGTCACCATGCAACATTGGGATCATCACAAGCTAATGCACACTTTCCTTGGGATCATCACCAGACTTTCACATTACCCTTGTTTCCGTAAGTTAACTCCTCACTACACTTTGTTTAGTCAGTTAACTGAAGACTAGTTGACTAGTTAACTCAGCTAGGTGGCAGTTCACTCCCGTAACTGCCTGAGAAACTAGACTAGGTGCCAGTTCACTCTCGTAACTATTGGTGTGTGTCCAAATCACTCTATACCACCACTATGGGTCATTAGATACTCATGTATCCTATATCTATTGTAAATTATTCACTCTTTGAGTGTGGAATATGGTTAATGAGAATTCTTTCATTCTTTCTCTCCTTCTTCTTCTTTCTCAAATTCTCTCTACAAATGTGTGTAGTATTTTCGAGCTAGATCTATTCCGTGCAGGTTCAACACATTTACATGGTATCAGAGCCAATGGACTGCTAAGAAAAAGATACACCAAATTTTTTGCAGGTACTGAATATTGAAGAACACATAAAGATGGAATCTATGCTTTACTCACCAACAATACTTCTCACACCTCATAACTATTTGGAATGGAAGCCAAAAATTATGCTTCAACTTAAATGCAAAGGCTTGTACCGAATATATATGGCAATGGAAGTGGAGCCTGATTCCGTCGATGAGAAAAATGACTTTCTCAATAGACAAGATATGACCATAGGATTTATCTGCTTGTCTATTTCTCCAGAAATTCTCCACCAAGTATGTGATGTCACACAAGAATTCACTCCAAATGAATTATGGACCAGATTGGAGATTCTATTTGGGAATAAATAATATTGTGAATATAGCATGCAGGGGATTGGAAAGATAGAGTTAGAAGAGAAATTGTCAGAAGATCAAGCCTCTTATTCTGAAGAGTCTTCTACACAAGTATTTACAGAAATTTGTATTCCATTTGAAGATGATGTCTACTCCATTTCATATTTGTTTTCTGAAATTCATGTGGAAGATATATGGCATGCATATCAAGAGTCACATGCAGACACTTTTCCATGCGCAATACATGCATCTCAAGAGACAAAAACGGAGCTATGCACATCAGACTCTATTATGATATTTTCTGATCACAATTTGCAGAAAAAAATTGGATATTTGAATTCCTCTCGGGAAAATATCCAATTTCAAAAAAAAAATCGTCTGAAATGGAGTTTGCGAAGTAAAGTTATGATCTTTTTAAAATCAACAAAATTTCAGCATTTTTCCGGAAATGACCGCATGGTTTTCAAAATTTCATCCAAACTTTATTTGGATATTCTTCATTACAAGAAGATAAAGTGAATATGTTTGGACATCTCAATGGTGCATATACTTCATCATATCCATGCAAACATCTACATCTTCAAAAAAATCTTCAATGAGCACAAACTTGCACAGTTGTGAGGTCCTCTTGGAGAGAAGGACAAGGTTGCTTGGCAACTATTTTTTTGTTCCTTCTCAATTTTTTTTTACATACATTGTACCTTGAGGGGGGGTTTTCCCATGAGGTTTTCTCACTTTCCTCACTTTATTTCAGTGTATCTTTTGTATTTGGGTTACCTAACATGGCCTTGTTGCTGGGACCCATTCTTTATTTTCACCATAGTGATGTTCACGAGGGGGGGGGGTTGTGTTGGCGTTACTTCACACACACCTAGGATTTATTTTTCCTAAGGTTATTCCTTGTTTATTATTCATAATTAGTCATTATCCAGTCTCCTATATTTTAGGGGAGAATATTCCACCTGAAGAATATTCTCTTTTAGTTGGCACTTTAGTTTGACTAGTTGAGTTGAGTTTAGATGCTACATTGGTTTTGTCACCATGCAACATTGGGATCATCACAAGCTAATGAAAAATTTCCTTAGGATCATCACCATACTTGCGCATTACCCTTGTTTCCCTGAGTTAACTCCTCACTATGCTTTGTTCAGTCAGTTAACTGAAGACTAGTTGACTAGTTAACTAAGCTAGGTGACAGTTCACTCCTGTAACTACCTGAGAGACTAGACTAGGTGGTAGTTCACTATCGTAACTACTCTTGTGTGTCCATATCACTCTAGACCACCACTACGGGTCATTATATACTCATGTATCCTATATCTATTGTAAATTATTCACTCTTTGAGTGTGGAATATGGTTAATGAGAATTCTTTCATTCTTTCTCTCCTTCTTCTTCTTTCTCAAATTATTTCTGCAAATGTGTGTAGTATTTTATAGCTAGATCTTTTATGTGTAGGTTCAACACATTTAAAGTCCTAAGTCTAAAGAAATGAAAAAGTGGAAAGGGACCTTCCGAACAAAGGAACGGGTTGATTAAGTCTCGTGGACCAATGAACAAAGGAGTGAGAAGTAGTTATCCTGACCTCCACTAACCATCCTTATCCGGTGCAAGAACCCATGCTTCACAGGGAACCCTCCGAAAATATTGAAAAGTGTGATACAAAATCTTCCCCAGGTACCACGACAAGCCCTCACAGTCACCTCTTATATCCCTAGGAAAAGTCACTAAGGTAACCAACCCCCCGTCAGCGTCTAGGGGTTACAATCGACAGTTGTGATCAAACATATGGCCAGGGCAGTTAAGCCCGAAACATCGAAATCACCACCTCTCATGGAGGTATGGGTACTAATGAAACCCCCAATATATGATCTCTCCACTATGCTCATTTAAGCTTTGGAGGGGTCTCTACTTGTCTCTCCTTTATGCAACCTCATTTTTATCTCCTGTGTTAGAGGAGACTCCCGACTATACTTATACAATAGTTGGATTTGAGACTCTCTCTAGCTCAGAATCCTATGTTCATTTTCAATGGCCTTGGAGATTTATCTCTCCAATCCTAATCCAAGGCCCTAACCCTCAACTTGTTTGTGAACCCTAGAAACAAAGTCTAGTAAATTTTAAGTTTAGCATTCGTTTTAGTGGTTTTTTTTACTCAAAGGGTATTGAATTGCAACTAATGTTGTTTGATACTTTTGCAAAAATGAAACTTATAAGAACAATGGCAAATAAAACTTTCACACTAATTCTTCTAATGAAAAAAGAGTTTCAACAAGAAAATGCATGAACAATCCTATGCTATTAGCTTTAAATGCAATGTTCTTCTTTCTAGTGCAATATGACAATGCAACCTTTTGAGAAAAGCAAAATAAGAAAACAAAGGATGTTCTTTCTTATTTTTCTTTTGAAATTATTTTAAGGTGATAAGAAAACAAAAACCTAAGCTAACATCTTTTTCTTTTTCAAATGGCAATGTAAAACAATGCAAAGAAAGAAAGAGACCTAACTAGTAGAAAAAATAGTTTTTTTTTTTTTTTTTCTATTAAAGAAAAACTAACAAAAGATGCTAAAATAAACTATAGGATACACTATTCATGCCCCCCCTAGCCATGACGGGGAAAGAAAGAAGGAGAGGCCTCACACCTTGAATCCTTTGTTTGATGTCAATCCCCACTCTCTCTTATTGAAGCACTCATGATCTCTGTCGTAACTAGCATGCAATAGGAAATCAATAATAGGATGCTACAAGGTAGTTATACATTCAAATAATATATATCATGTGCATAGATTCAAATATACATGAAAGACATTAGCATATTGTTAGACAATTTGATTAGGTTGATGGATAGTTGGTATGTATTGTTGGTTTTCATTGATGTCAGCCATTGGAGAGTGATATTGTAGATTGATGTCAACCGTTAGTGATTGATGTCAACCCTTGGAGAAAGTTTGGTAGCAAATTTTGGTAGCACAAAGGTTTGGGTAATGGATCCAAGGTTGGTTCATGTATAACGGTATGCGTTTTAATACATTTGAAGGTAAGACTATTCTATATGGATAGTACATGTCATTCCATTTTCAGTGGTATGTGGAATGTCACATAACTCCTCACGGTTAGAGAGTTATGGCCATGTGAAGTTGGAGAACCCAGGTTTGGGTAATGGACCCAAGTTTGTTTGATGGATAACAATATGAGTTTTGATATATTTTTAGGCAATACTATTCTATATGGATAGTACATGTCATTCCATTTCTAGTGGTATGTGTAATGTCACATAACTTCTCACGGTTAGAGAGTTATGACCATGTGGAGTTGGAGAACCCTCATGACTCATCTAGAAGCCCCAAAAGGTCAAAGCAGTCAAAGTCGTTTAAGAGATTTTTAGAAGGTAAATAATAAAGTGAAGTGATGAGTGTACTATAATTAAAATTGAATATAAAATAAATTATTTAAATAATAAATTTAATGGAGAAATTACTAAGTTGACAAGTGGTTAGAAGTGGGTTAGCCCTAAAATAAGGAAAGTGGTTTAAGATGGTTGGAAGGTAACCCCTTGAGGTAAAGTGAAGTGATGAGTGTACTATAAGTCAAAGTGGATACAAAATAAATTATTTAAATAATAAATTTAATGGATAAATTACTAATTGGACAAGTGGTTAGAAGTTGGTTAACCCTAAAATAAGGAAAGTGGGTTAAGATGGTTAAAACGTAACCCCTTGAGGAAGCTACATGAAAGTATAAATAAGAAGCAAGACTCTCTCATTTTATATCACACTTGAGAATATTGAATATCTACAGGTGACTGAGGTAACCAAAGGATATATAAGCTGAATTTCAGAGAGAAGGTGAAGTAAAGAAGGCTAAAATTCAAGGGAGGATACATTCTTTTGATGATGGTTTCTAAGGTATGTTATTTACGGGTCATCTCACCATTTGCGCAATAAATTTGTTTGTAGAATGATTCAGACCATGAAATCGATATGTCATTGAGAAAACATATCCAATTAGCCGTGTTACGAATTTTAGCATGCAGGTCGTTGTAGTTTTGGAGTTACAGTTCGTGGAAAATAGGGTTTGTGGCTAGTCCTGAAACTAGTCTAAAACAGGTGTTTCGGGTAAAAATGTCATAACTTATTTATAAAAGATCCAAATTAAGTATGACCAAAAGTGTTGGTTATAATACAGTCTTTATTATTCTGTGTAAAATTTTCATATCCATACAACAAATATTCTGTGTGGGGCACGCTCTACAAGTTCGCTGTCTAGAATAAGCCAGAATTCAACAAGATATGCCATTTTTGCTATAACTCCTTTTTTGACTAACTTCAATGATTTAGATGACATTTTAAACTACATTTCAAATGATCCAAACAAAAATAATAATAACTTATTATAAAGGTTAAAATTTAATTTCAATTTTATTAGACAATTTTTTTTTTTATGACGACCATATTCTGTAGCTAACTTGGTTCTTATTCAAATCATTTACTTAGCATGAATTGATAATATCCAACTTTATTTTTTCACATAAAATTTCACATTATATTTATATTTAAAATATAATGTGTTCTCATAATAGACATTACATCAAAATATCCTTTAGTTTTCATGGACTAATCCAAAAACCATAGCTACACAGAATTCCAAATTCCTTACAATATTATTGTCTTCTCCTCCTAAGGGTCCAAAAAGGACAATTACTAAAAAGTAAAAAATATTTCATACATAGCTGAATACTAAAGCTACAGATACCTCCAAATTTCACAAGGAAACATAAAATATAGACTCCCCCTATAGGCTATTAAAACATAATATCCAACTTTCTTATACTATCAATTCTATACTACCTATATTTTCACTAGACTTAAATCATTTGATAACCATTATGTCAAATACTAAAGCATAAATAAAAAAATCATAGACTTCTAGGATCCAAATAAGGGTTAGACAATAATGTGCCCAATCAATGATTATCATTACATTGTGATAATTAAAACCTTAATAATTATCATTACATTGTGATTATTAAAACCTTTGAATGATTAAAACAATTTATGTTCATAAATAAACTAATATTAAAAAAAATAAATTAATCACTTTTAAGGAATATATACGTAACACATACTACCTAATTCATAGAGCTTTCCCATGGAGATAAAACAATAAGTCCCACTCCAACATGGTAGAGAGCTTTCCTTTGGAGATAAAACTCCAACGTCAAGCATTTACCACAGTGCGGTGGTAAATGTGAACCTAAAGTCGAGTTACCACGCCAAAAGAAAATTCTCATACCGTGTTAGTGTCACTGCATTTTACCACATTTTACGGTGGTCCCTAGAAGTTCGCACCGACCACGACCATCTTTGGTTACCGTATGCTACGACTCCATTACAACCACACCCACAACCATCGAATTTATGTCCCGTCAAGCCAAATATTTCTGCATGTATTATCTTTATGTCACGTCAAGCCAGCTGTCGACCATCTTTGGTTATCATATGCTACGAATCCATTACAGTTACACCCAAAACCATCAATTTTATGTCCCATCAAGCCAGCTATTTCTGCACGTATTATCTTTATGTCACATCAAGACAACTATTCTGAACGTATTTTCCAAACCTTTTTAAAAAGCCATCCCACACTTAAAAAACCTAACCTTTAGGTTGTGTTCTTGAACCTATTCATAGGGATATTTTTTCAAAACGGAATAAATCCATTATTTTTTTCTTGTTTTCCTTATTTCTCTTCTTTATTTGGCTGTAGTTTAATCGTTCTACAAAATGATTCTTTTTTGGGTATGTTTTCTAAGGATTTTTGTTTATCAGTGGATTTGAGTGATTATTTATGTATAATCCGAGAGTCTTAAGAGTTTTTCATCATACTGAATCCATTTCTACATTCAAAAATGGATTTTAAATAACAAAAAATAATGATTTTATACAGATTTATATGGTTGAATTCCAACAAAAAAAACAATTTCGTATAACAGCTAAGCAACACCATTTATTTCCTTCCAAACAATTAATTAAACTAAACAAGAATATGATCTCTCATTCTCTAAAAAAAGAATGGCATTCCATAAATAGCCTAACCAAATCAAGGCAAAAATCCAAGAACATAAGCGGAAGGAATTACTTTAACATTATTTCAATAAAAGGAGGAAAACTAACTGACTATTTTTGAAAAAAGGTTTATGAAGACATTTTTCTAAATAGCCTAACCAAACCAAGGCAAAAATCCAAGAACATAATAAATATTAATTAATATGGAAAATTTGTTTGACGTCTTTCCATCACGATTAATAAATGCTATGTCAAATTTAAATTTTCACATTTTGACATCATACAATAAATAAATGTAGGAAGTCAAATTTAAAGTTTAACATTTTAATAAGCATCAATTTGACCATCATTTATTTTAAACCATAAAATAACATTTTGACATCATACAATAAATAAATGTAGGAAGTCAAATTTAAACTTTAACATTTTAATAAGCATTAATCTGGCCATCATTTATTTTAAACCATAAAATATGATAAACAAGAGAAAAAATAATAAATGTAGGAAGTCAAATTTAAACTTTAACATTTTAATAAGCATCAATTTGGCCATCATTTATTTTAAACCATAAAATATGATAAACAAGAGAAAAAATGTTTAATGGGACACATAATTTCAAACCTACTTGTTGTGATGATCACTTTCACCATCCATTGAGAGAAACTTTGGTGTAAGACCCATATTTCCCCAATCTATAAATATAATTATTATCATGACAAAAAATATAGACATGCTTGTTATATGATTATTGAAAGATAATTGACCTTTGATAAATTATGTAATGTAAATATTTGATTATGAATGCAACAGGGAGATGTTGAACTACTGTTGAAGGGATGGCCTTCACAAGTTACGATGTCATGAGAGGAATGGTGCAAGAGGGAAATTATTACTGGTTGAAATGACCCTGCCAGAAAGTACCCTATTAAATTAAAACAATGTAGACCCTGAACTATCCTTAGCCTTGAATACACAACACACACACATATAGTCGTTTGAGCATGTAAATAACTCAAATCTCTGTTATATCTTAAGTTGAAAGACAAAATTACATAATAATTGCTTATTGTATGTGTTGTTGTGATTATATGTGTGTGTGTGTGCGTGTGTGTCTGCACCTGCATGTCCCTGTGTTTGGATCCCTGCCAAAAAGGAACCTTTCAGGATAAGATGAAATAAAGGTACCCTGGGTAATCAATGGAGTGCCTTGGACCAAGACAAGAGCTCTTGGAAACTCATTAAGTCTCAGGAAGAAATCAGGGGAACCCTCATGAAATTGACTATGTCCTGAATCAAACTAATAACTGGGAGGAAAACCCATGTTTTGAGTCTAAAGGAATTGTCGTCGTTGGATCGACGTAGCGAATAGATCCTGACCCTTCATCGGAGCTTAAAGGGTTAACAAGGTTGTGTGTCGGGTAATAATGTCGACGACGATAAAGGTGTCGACGAAACAATGAGAGCTGTTGATTTACAGTAGGTTGGTGTTAATCTCCACCGTAGATCTCTAAAAACCATTATCAACATCCAAATGGACGATGACATCATGGATGACATGACATACCAACAAGTCAACCAAAATGTCCCTAGGATGACAAGTGTCACCTGTTGGGTGGTCAATATGACATGAATAGTTCTTGAAGGTCAAGAGGTCTATAGGTCTTTGAATCACCATCTAGATTGTTGAATTCCCCTGCTCGAGAGATCTCATCCATACGTTGGCAGAGTGCCAACGAGAGTCTGGAGAGGAAATTTGATGATGATATGGGCCTGAGGATTGTTGAGAACCGTTGATCTCGTCGAGGATGTGGCAATGACGAGATATGGACCGTCAATTTTATATCTATCATCGACGAAATATGAAAGGTTGGCATGGTTGAGTGCTTTCCAAGAATGTAGATGATGATATGGGCTACAAGAAGAGAAATGAAAGTCGTTGACTGGCATAAGAGCATGGAGAGGTGACAGTCGTCGATCTATGGTAGGTCCCACGTGATCAACATAAGAATTGGTTAGGAATGGAAATAACCTCCCCGCTAGTTGGGATCGCCGACAACGTCAAAGCTATAGGATGCTCAACTCGAGGACCGTCGGATCGGGAGTAGTCCTGATACAGGATCGTCGTCGAAACTTTTAGTATTGGGGTGTTTGAGGCTTCGTGGGAGTAAAAACCCGACGAGGAAAATACTTTGAAGATTGAGCGATTGTTGTTGATCGAAGTGAGGGCTAGAATAAATCTTAGTCATTGATACGTCGCAAGGACCTAGCATATTTCCTTGGCAAGTGGCGGTAAGGGGACTAACATCACCCCAACCAATGTGCTTGGGACACGTGTCAAAACCTAGAATATAGAAACACATACCCCGTGATG
Organism: Picea engelmannii; assembly: GCA_009831015.1. Lineage (NCBI taxonomy): Eukaryota > Viridiplantae > Streptophyta > Pinopsida > Pinales > Pinaceae > Picea > Picea engelmannii. The sequence continues at coordinate 295,856 of ML783825.1, read as the reverse complement.
ACGTGTAGACCCACCTCAGCCCACATGTTACGATGTGGGTGGTGCCACATGTCAAGTAAATATTGTGCCATGTGTCATGGAGTTTTGGTCCTTTTGAGACAGAGTTTCTTGGGAACGTGTTTTCCATGTGTCATTCCAGGTGGCAAGTACACGTGGCAACAGATTCCAGGTGGAAGGTACATGTGGAAATTACTTAGGATGATGTCATAAGAGACTTGGGTGGGATTAACTCCGAGCCATCGTGAGTAGTTAAGATCCATCGGAGGCAGATATGGATAAATCAGGACCGTTGGTCCCATTCTGGCAAGCAACATCAAAGCTTGAAGGTCAGAGTAGCCTGGAGGCCTAAAGTAGAGGTACTCCGACGGGAGGACTACGAGAGCCCATATGGAATGTGGATCGACGACCAGTTAGGAATTGATCTCCGTCGTCAAACGACATGAGAACCATATAGGAAAAGATAAAAAGGAAGAATGATGTCATGATGATGCATAGTGCCAACATGTCTAGAGGGAGGCCACATGGTCGCCTGTAATTGCTTGAAAAAAAAATAGGACCATGGATCCTATTGACATTAAACTCCTAGGACAGGTAGCATGATCTTACTCTTCAAAGATAAGGGGTATGGGGAGATCCTGACCATCCATCAGAGTTGTCTTGTTAGAGTGCTTGAGTCATCATGGGGCGTGGGAGCTCTGACGTAGTGAATCTGAAAGCTGATTTGGGTTATCAGTTTTTGTAATGGATAGATGTGATCTTAGTCGTTGATCTTGGCAGGTCCCACAAGGATCCAGGGAAGAAATGGGGATCGGGTCATACTTTAACCAACATGCCAGTGGAGAAATCCGAATGGATATGAACCATTGATTTGGAGGAATGGACAAGTCGAGGATTTAGTGGGTCGAGTGGAATATTCCACGATATCGCGAGGTCGAATGACACTTGTGGCATTATCCACGTGGATGCCACATGGAAATAAGGTGACGTGTGATTCAAGAAATTCTAAGAAACTTTACAAGGCCATAACTTATGATCTAGAGCTTGGTTTTGAGTATGGTGGTAGTTGTTAGAAATCTCTTGACGAGCAGAAGACGACGATTCCCTCCAGAAGAGGCCTTGATATGGTTAAGGAAAAGATAAAAAATTACCACCACATCCCTTAAAAGGATACTTAGGGGGTTGAGGGTCTTACAAGGTGGTATCAGAGCAGACAACAACACTTGGCTTGCTTGGGCTCATGAAAGAGTCAGATAAACTTTCTTAGAGAAATCTTAAGGGGGAGGGAACCCTACCCTATCCCATTTGTAAGAGTCTATTAAAACCTTACTACTGAATAGAGGATTGTGACTTTCTACTATTTTTACATGTTTTAAACCTAAAATGAATGATGTTGTTATATGCTAAATAATAAAGTTGATTTCATCTTATAGCATTTTATTTTATACATGGTCAATGGTTTAATGGATAATTAACTAACAAAAAATGTTGATTATCAACACTTAACCATTCAGTGGATTTCCGGCAAAAGATATAAGCGTAAAGGATGGTGACCTATCATGAAATGGGAGAAATCTCCCATAACAGAGAAGAAGAGACTGATGAAAGGAGAGTGGTAGAAACCTCTCCAAATCTAGTTGATATTGTGAGAAGTCTCATGGTAGGGATACAAATATTTAAGGTCGATAATGATAGGCTTATGAATGAGAAAGAAAACAAAATTGAAATAAATGTGGTCTTTCTACAAATCTTGTCAGATATACAAAGGTAGATGTAGCATGGGCCAACAACTAGTAACATAGATATACATCATCCCGAGAAAACCCAGATTCTACCTGAGATACAAAGGCATGGTCCTGAAAATAGCAATGCAAGAAGAAGCACTCCCAAGAAGGCCCAACATGGAGCCAAGAGGCATGCCAAAGTCAAGGGTTCATCTAAATATTCCTCTAGTGAAGGCACATAAATCTCCTAGGAATTGTCCAATAGTGATACTAGCTCACATTCTTAGAGGAGAAGAAAGAGGAGAAAGCACTCTAAGGGCGGTGACCCTGAAGAATTTAAGAAAGCCAAGCCATCCACTATTGATCGGGAAATAAAAAAGGGGGAAGAAGCAGAAGCTTGGATTCTTGGTTTGAGGAAGTACTTCAAAGTTCATAACTACTCTGAAAACTTGAAGGCATGAATAGTTATATTTAACTTGAATGGAAATGCCTCTATATGGTCGGAGGACCTTAGAAATTTAAAGGGAATCCATGAAAAGGAGTTATCTTAGGGAAAAATTGAGAAATAATTCAAGAAGAAGTATTTGTCTGAAAGGTACTATGATGAAAATAGTAAGGAGTTCTATGAACTCAAACTAGAACAACTCACCATAGATGAATATATCAACAAGTTTATGGAGCTGATGAGGTATGTTCCCTATACAAAGGAAGAAAATGTGAAGATGCGATGATTACTTAGTGGGATGCCTCAATCCTTCTGGAACAAAATTGAGTTTGATGAACCTAATACCTTGGAAGATGTCATTCAGAAGTCTAGCTACTGCTATGAACAATTCAACCACAAGGAAGAATATCCCAAGGACTGGAAGAAGAAAGGTAAACTGGGATACAAGAATAAGGGGGTTAAACCCTCAAATTTTAATAATTATGAGAAGAGTTCTAAGATGATATTTCCCACTAAGAGTGTGAATCAAGAGAACTTTCCATTTCATAGTGGAAATAAAACCTTTGGATTATCCATGGGAAAGATTGATAATACAAAGAGAGAGCCATTGAAATGTTGGGTATGCAAAGAAGAACATCTATTGATGGATTACCCTCATAGGGTATCAGACAGTAGAAAAGTCTACAACATCTAGGAGGCTACCACACTTGATGTTGTGGCCATAATTATACCAAAAGTTCATGCAGCCTTGGATAATAGACAAGTATACCACCAAGCCTCAGTGGTGGAAATGGAAGGTATGATTAGCAGCCACATTATTTATATTATGACTGACCCTGGTTCCAATTTGAGTTATGTTTCCACTCAAATGGTTGAGAAATGTGAATTACAACAAGTAAACATGCTAGACCGTGGCTAGTATATTTGGCCACCGGAACAAAGAGGAAGGTAACAAAGGTCTTACCAACATGCCAATTCATTATGAATTGGTTGTCTACCCAAGCCAAAAATTAAACATACTCCCTTTAGGATATTATGACATGTTGATTGGCATGGATTGGTTGGATTCCCATAAATCCAAGTTGTATTGTTACAATAAAACATTAGAGTGTAAAGATGAGGAAGGGAAGAAAAGGACCCTACAAGGAATCCAAAAGTTTGTCTCAATGAGACAAATATCAACCCTTCAAGTGAAGAAGTATTGCAGAAAAGGATGTCCTTTGTATGCAATACAAGTATTAAAATCTGTTGAGGAAAGTAAACCAATCCTAGAGGACCATCCTATATTGAGAGAGTATAAAGATGTGTTCCCAGAAGAGGTACCAGGTGTACCTCCAAGAAGAGACATTGATTTCTCAATAGAACTTGTACCTAGAGCGGTGCCAATGTATAGAGCACCTTATAGGATAAGTACTCTAGAGCTAGTTGAGCTCAAATTTCAACTAAAGGAGATGTTGGAAAAAGGTTATATTTGACCTAGTGTGTCTCCTTGGGGAGAACCAACCTTTTTTTGTGAAAAAGAAGGATGGCACTCTCAGGTTGTACATAAACTACAAAAAAATCAACAAAGTGACAATTAATAATAAGTATCCCTTGTCGAGAACTAATGACTTATTTGACCAGTTAAGGGGTGATATAATCTTCTCCAAGTTTGATTTGACAATTGGATACCATCAAGTTCAAATTAAGGATAAAGACATCCAAAAAAAAACCTTTAGGATGAGGTATGGGAACTATGAATTTGTGGTGGTACCATTTGGGATTACCAATGCACCAACCACCTTCATGTGTTTGATGAATAGTGTGCTCAACAAGCTTTTGGAAAAATTTGTGTTAGTTTTCATTGATGATATCATAATCTATTCTAAGATCATGGAACAACATGAAGAGCACCTCAAGTTAGTGCTTAAAGTGCTGAGAGAGCAGAAGATCTATGCAAAGTTTAGTAAGTGTGACGTTTTCCAAAAACAAGTCCATTACTTAGGCCATATCATCACTGAGGAAGGGGTGGCAGTTGATCCTAACAAGATCAAAGCCATTATGTATTGGCCTACACCAAAAGATGTAACTGATATCAAATCCTTTATGGGCCTAGTGGGGTACTATAGAAGGTTCATAAAGGGGTTTTCCAAGATTGGTTATCCAATAACCTCCCTTTATAAAAAAAAAGGAGTTAAATTTGTTTGGACAACTGAGTGTGAAGAGAGGTTTCAACAACTTAAGCATTTATTGACCAATGCACCTATGATGAAGATTGAAAACCCAAACAAGGATTTCCTTGTGTGCACATATGCCTGGAAAGAAGGACTTGAAGGAGTGCTAATGCAAGAAGGGCATGTAATCTGTTATGAATCCAGGAAATTGAATAAGCATGAAATGCATTATGTGACTCATGACTTAGAATTAGCTACCATAGTTCATGCATTAAAAATACAGAGACATCATCTTTTAAGAAGAAATTTTTTACTCATGACTGACCATAGTGGACTGAGGTATTTGTTTGTCCAACCCAAACTAAAAGTTAGATAAGCTAGATGGATGGCTTTCCTTAGTGAATTTGATTTTGAAATCAAACACATCAAAGGAAAAGAAAATAGAATGGTTGATGCCATCAATAGAAGCATGAAAGTGATTCACTTGGTAGTTGTAAGCACCTATGAATCAGACATCAAGGAAAGAGTCAAAAGTGCACAAGAAACATATGAGTTTTTCAAAACTATAAGGACATATCTAGAACAAGAACCCACAAGACTGAAATATGATGGCTATCAACTGTTGAGTGATGGCTTGTTAACCTACAAAGGTTGGTTGTATATCCAAAATTGTGACGACATGAAGAGGTTCATCATGGATGAACTACATAAAAGACCATATACTGGTCATCCTGGTTACCCAAAAATGATAACAACCACCAAGAAGTTGTTTTACTGGCCAAGAATGAAAAAGGGAATAACAAAGTATTTATTTAAATGTTTGGAATGCCAATAGGTTAAGGTGGAGCACAAGCACCCAACAGGGCCGTTGTAGCCCCTACCTATTCCAGAGTGGAAATGGGAAACCATCTCCATGGATTTTATCACAAGATTGCCTAAATATGTCAAACAAAATGATGCCATTATGGTAGTTGTGGATAATTTGAGAAAGGATGCTCACTTTATCATGTTAAAGTACACTTTCAAGGCTATAGATATTGCTAATATTTTTATGAAATAAATATTTAGGCTACATGGGATTCCTAGGAAGATCATATTAGATAAAGATGCAAAATTCACCTCAGAATTTTGGAAATTCCTATTTACTGGTTTCGGAATAAAATTGTTATTTAGTACAGCTTATCACCCTCAAACTGATGGACAGACAGAGAGGGTAAACCGATTATTGGAAGACATGTTAAGGATGCATGTGATGCATCAACCCAAGTAATGGGAAGAATACTTACCCTTGGTAGAGTTTGCTTACAACAATAACTATCAGAATTCATTGAAAATGAGTCCTCTCGAGGCTCTCTATGGTAGACAATGCCATGTACCAATCAATTGAGAAAACCCTGTGGACAAAATTACACTTAGGCCAAACATGCTAAAGGAGATGGAGTGAAAATTAGTGTAACACACCCAATCCCTTAAGTACATTTTTAAGGGATGGGTGTTGGAACAAGGGCAGACCCGAGGTTCAATGCTCAAGAGTGCACCAAGAATCCCTAACTACTGGCCCTTTTGGCAACACCTACGAAGAAGATGCAGTCTCACCTGAAGTAGCTATAGGAGGTTGCAGGACACATGTGTCTACAACTAGAAGGAATGCAAGTGGATTCAGAACAATAACACACAATAATCTAGTTACCTCTTATCTCCGTTAAGCCTACTACGCAAGCTCTATCTCAGATCTACCACAATAATTCAATAACAGTATAACAGAAGAAAAAGAACACAACATCAATCACACATAACATGAGATATACATGGTTCACCCTCTCTCTAGGGCTACGTCCACAGAACTATGCTTTATGATATATTATATGGAAGCATACAGTTCTATCTGCGCACTTAGCTGCAAATCTCTCTTCTTCTCTCTCTTTCTCCCCTCCCTATGCACCCAGCTGTAGGGTTGATCTTCGCACCCAGCTAAAGATCTTACAACACAGATTGCTCTCACAACAATACATCTCTCTCAACAACAGTCTCTCCTCATCACATCAACCATTACTATCGAACCCATCCCAGGTCCTCTTGACCTTTATTATACATTACAATAGCTCACTGACACCCTTAGGCCGAAACCTAGGTGTCAAAATCCTAAATGATAAAACCCTAGATGGCTAAAACCCTAAGTCAACTTGACCTGGATTTTCAGGGCTTCGCCAACCTGTCTTTCCTTCTCTCCCACGAAGTGCTCCAAAGCACTTGTTGACATCTTCTTCTACTTTCTGTGTTTTCCACGATCCATCTCTCTTGCTGATCTGTCTTCCTTGATGTCCTCGTTCAATAGCTCATTCTCCCGTACTTCGCTCCATCTTTCTGCTTCTTTGTTCCACTTTGACCTGATCTCAGTCACTGTGTCTTCCGCGCAGTTCGTAGTTCACCTTTCTGATTCCTTGTTCTTTGCATTTTTCCTTGTTCCATACCCAAGGGCCAACATGCCCCCAACACTCACCTGTGACTCATCCCGAGTCACTGCAGGACTGAACTTCTCTATTATCACTTCGAATTGCTTTCTGTCATGTCCATCCTGACCTTGTGCAGACCATATTTTTTTTGTTTGGTACCTAGTTTCAACTGCACCTGGTACCTAGACCCTCCATCATTTTCTTTCACTGAGAGCTACGAGGTAGCTGGTTGTCATAGTACAATTTCAACCGGATCCCATTCACTAGACCTCCCTTCCATTCCCCATTCAGAATATTCAATTGTGCAGCTCCTCCTTCTGTAACATAGGCGACCTCAAATGGCCCCAACCAATGTGTTCTGAACTTCCTTGGGTGCTTCAGAAACTTACTGTCATAGACCATCACCAGGTATCCTTGCTTGATTGTCTTCTTCTTGATATGCCTGTCATGGAATGCCTTCTCTCTTTCCTTCTATACTTGCTGATGAAATCCTACAATAAATCTGTCTTCTTCAAGTTCGATCAGCTACGCAAGCCTCTCTTGAACAATGCCAGTGTCATCCATATCTGTAAAGGTTGCAATCATTAGGCTAGGAACCAAATATTCCATGGGTACAACTACTTCTAGGCCATACACTACCTTAAATGGAGTCTGCATTGTCAGCTTCTTGCAAGTAGTTATGTATGCCCATAATATTGTTGGTACCCTCAAGTCCCATTCGTCCCTACTCACACTGCAAAGTTTTTTCAGAATTGTTTCCAAGATCTTATTGAAGGCTTCGACCGTCCCATTGGCCTGTGGATGGTAAGGTGTGCTCTTCTGATGGTGAACTTCAAATTCCTGAGTCAAAGCTTCAATAGTCTTGTTAATAAAACACGTACCTTGATTGCTCATCAGGATCCTTGGGCATCCGAGCCTGGTTATGATATCCTCAAAAATAAATCACACAACTGTAGTTGCCCTACAGACCTTAACAACTCTTGCTTTTGGCCATCTTGTCAAGTATTCAGTCGCAGTGATGATGTAGCGGGCTCTTGTGCGCTTCCCTGGTGGAATGATAGGTCCCATGAAATCGATGGCCCACTTCTCAAATGATTGTAAGGTTAGCTATGGTGCTAATGGAATATCATCTCTCCTGGAGGGTTTCCCAACTTTATGGCATACATCGCATGCCTTATAGTATTCCTTAGCATCCTTATGTAGAGTAGGCCACCAAAGGCCAGCTCAAAGAATCTTCTGTGTTGTTTCTTTCCCTGCATAGTGTCCTCCTGCAATTCCCTCATGTTCTTCGACGAGGATCAACCGTCACTCTATCTCCATAACACATATTCTCAATATCTCATCAGGTCCCATCTTGTATAGCTGTCTAGCTATAAGTGAAAAGTCTGCAGCGCACACTACCAATTGCTTCTTCTGGATAATTGTATAATCATTTGGTGTTATTCCTGTATACATGAACTGTACTATCTTTGTGAAGTGGTCATCCACTCTTCTGATGGCAAGGAGCTGTGCATCCGGTAGTGTATCCTCCAAGCTAGTTGGTTCTTCCCCATGCTCTAACCTGAACAAGTGGTCGGGTCCCTTATTCATCCTTCCTAGCTTAACCATAATTTCAAAATCATATTCTTGAAATAACAAATCCATTTTCAAATTATCCCCCCCAACACTAGCTTGTTGACCATGTATTTCAGTGCAGAGTGGTCAGTGAACATCTTGAAATGTCCTCCCAGCAAATAGTGTCTAAATTTTTGTAGTGCATACACCATAGCTAATCCTTCTCTTTCAGTGGTGGTGTAATTGATATTAGTTGTGGAAATATTCCTACTAGCAAAGGCTAGAGGGTGGTCAATGTCTCCTACTCCTGGTTGTGCTAACACTACACCTAATGCAATTGACAAGGCATCGACATGCACATGGAATTCTTTTCTCTAATCAGGAAAAACCAATATTGGCATAGTAACCATTTTCTGTTTCAGTGTGTCGAAGCTCTGCTGGCATTCATCTGTCCATTGAAAATGCCAATCTTTCTTTAACAACTTCTCCTAAGGTGTTATTATCTATGCATACCCCTTGATGAACTTCTTATAATATCCTATATGTCCTAGAGTAGTGCGCAGTTATCTCACTGAAGTAGGGGGAGGTAGATAAAAAATAATGGCGATCTTGGAGGGATCCACCAGCACCCCCTGCTTGCTTACAATATGTCCTAGCAAAAATCCAAAAGGTGATAAAAAGATGCACTTCTTCAGATTCAGGGAAATATGGCATTGCCTGCATTTATCCAACATTAGCCTTAAACATTCAATGTGATGTTTTAATAAGCTAAACATAGTCCAATCATCAAAATAGTCTTCTAAAAGTTTGTGTAAGAACTCTTTGAATGCTTCAACCACCACCTTGGAAAAGATGGATGGTGCATTCTTCAATCTAAAGGGCATCACCGTGTACTGGTAGGATCCCCATTCTGTTGCAAAGGTGGTCTTATGTCGGTCTTCTTTGGCAATCTTGATCTGATGGTATCTTGAAAATCCATCTGTGAAGGAGTAGACCTTCTGTCCTCCAACATTATCTAACACTTCGTCTGTGAAGGGTGTAGGAAAGGGATCATGTAAACATGCATTGGTCAGCTTTCTCAAGTCCGCACAGATCCTGCTTCTCTCCTATTTTCTTATTTTGGACCACCATAGGGTTGTTCCATTCTGACTCTTCAACAGGTTCTATGATACCTGCTTCCATCATTCTATCAAGATCAATCTTGAATTTCTCCTTATACTTGGGATTCAATTTGTAGGGTCTCTGTTTGACTTTCCTTGCATCTGGTTTCAAGGGAGTTTTCATATCCCCCATGGGCCCTTTAACACCCTTCATATCTGTGAATTTTTTTGAAAAAAGGTCTTGATATTCATGCAGCAGCTCTGTGATCTTGTCAATAGTGACCTCATCCTAGTAATCTCCAACGTTTGCAAGTTTAGGTGTTTCCTCTGTTTCTATATTGACTTTCTTGATTTTAATGGGATTCCCAATAAAAGGTAGTTCAACTCTTGGTCCTTCTACATATCTCTGGCCTTCTGTTTCTGCGATGTTCACCTTGCGTGGATCGTCATCTTCATCAACATTGATATTGTAGCATCCTTGTAATTTCTGAAGAGGCACAGTCCATTCATCCTCTTCTTTCTCCAAAGTGGGACTAGGTGTCTCCTCAAGTATTTTCTGTCGGACAACTTGTAAAGCTTGGTCTACCACAGGGTACTGAATTTCAAACAAGAATGTATCTACAAAGTTTTGTGTCATACCTTTCCAATCTGTAGTGATGAGATGGAGTTCTGCGTGTAGATACCAGTTAATAGGAGTTGTGTCCAGAGTGTTAATAAATTGGTGCACCCACTTCTCTTGAGGAATGCTGCTCCAGGCTTCATCGCAACTTTTCACATGGTCTTTTGGACATCTCTGACCTGTGTACCGAACTTCGCATCCGACGATGTTATCTGAGAATCGTGTTGTCATCAAAGTGCGACATTGTACCCACTTTGCGATGTTCTTCTTATGTGTCCTCCACTATCTCGCTAGAGTAGCTTTCAGTTCCTCATCCAGTGACAGTAGCCTCTGTTGTACTGGTACTATTTCTTCAAATTCCATAAAGAATGTCTCTAAGTGATTCAATCCATCAAAAGTAGGCAGGTTACTTACTTCTGTGTCGATCCAGCGGACTTCCCTGGTCAGTCTAGCACATCTTGGGACATAAAATTCATACATATTATTCTACCAGTTCTCCAGTGCTTCTTCAGAGTCTGATGAACATGCTCTCTCACTTTGCCAACTCAAGTTCCATCTGCAGTAGGATTGATGTAATCCTGCTGTGTTGTTGTTAGTTTCTAAATGTTCTCTAATTCATATGCGCGATCTTCCTCTCTGATCGACTCTGTGTACCTACGACCTTCATCAAGGTCCAGAGGTGCAATGACCCTAAGGCCATTACCCTCGAATGTCATCCTCCTTTTCTTGAGATCCATAACAGTTGAATTATTAAAGGTTCAATCAACACCTAATAGCGCAGGGTAAGGACAACTCTAGTCCACTATCTCAATTACTTCAAAATCTACAAATGTTCTTACCCTGTCAATGTCCACAGGGACATGTTCTAGTCTTCCAAAAGGACTTATAGCCTAGTGGTTAGCCATTCTGATTCTGATAGGGGAGTAAATTAGCTTTGGTTTCCCCATCAGTGCCCAGGTTTGCTTCGTCATGACATTGACTTCTGATCCCAGATCAAGGACCACATAATCTATATCATAATATCCTATTTGAACATTCAAGTGTAGCTCCTTATTTGTCCCTCTCTTTCTTGACACTTGGTTTACAACCCTATTCAACATAGGGTCCATTCTTTCTATCCCATATTGACTTATGAAGTGTTGTAGTTCTTGTACATCCTTCTCATATTTAATTAAATTCATAAGTGAATGTAATCCTACAATCTTACTTACCTCTTTTCCTTCTTCTAGCGAAGTAGACTGATCGAAAGCCAGGGGAATTCCACACTCTTTCACTTCTGGTTGTGCCTTTGATGAAGAGCCCCATGCTCCTTCAAATTCTCTTCGAGCCTCCTCAAACGTCTTCTTCTCTTTCTTTGGATCAAATTCCTATGTCCTCTCTGTAGCTCGTCGGATCCCTGATCCTTCTGTATTATTTTTTGGAGTCGCTCTGTCTTCTCCTGTAGCAGTGCCTCCTCTAGTAATAACGACTCTAGGGTCCTCTCTGTGAGGTTCAACTGATATCAGTTGTACTTGGGGGTTCCCACCCCGTCTTTCCTGAAGCTTAACTAGTAGTGTTGGACATTCCTCAATAACATGCTCGAATGAGTTACAATAGTTACAAGTAGTACAAGGGTTCTGACAGTCCCTTGCAAAGTGTCTTGGATGAGTGCAGTTGTAACATATGATCTGTTCATGACCTCGACCCATACCTCCTCCTCTTCCTCTTCCTCGGAATCCACCACGAAGGTTGAAGTTTCCTCTTCCTGGGGAGTTATACTACGCATTGTTTCCTTCTTGTTGTACTTCGCCTTAGATTTTGTATATATCTCTATTGACGGGCGAAATTGACCGTCTGTCAACTAAGAGAGTGGAACTGGTCCGGGGTTGTCTAATAACCCAAGCCGTTTGGAATGAACCACCCTAACGGGTTTAGCGGCTCCGTTAGCCGATCTAAGGTCCTGGGAAAACCAAAGAGGAAACTAATCTAACTAACTAATCTAACTAAAACTAAATAAAACAAACAAACTTAAAATAAATAAAACAAACTAAACTAACTAACAATAAATAAAACGAACTAATCTAACTAATCTAATTAAAACTAACTATTAAACAAACTAACTAATCTACTATTTCTATATATACAAACTACTAACTACTATATAACTTATTCACAAAATATACAATATCTACAAAATACAGATTTAAATAAAATCTGGAAAACTCATTTGCTCTCTGCCCTAAGATAGAGAAAGATATTTTTGTTGATTTTATAATTTTATAAACAAGAAATAAAACTTACTGAAATTAAACAATCTAATATACTAATTCTAACTATAAATCTAACTAAACTTATATCTAAACTAAACTACTAATAAATACAGTAAACAAACAAATGACAAACTGACCTGGAAACGCTCCAGATTTGTCCTGTGTATGATGACTTTGAAGCTGGTCGGGGAAGGAAACTTGCACCGAATAATCCAGAAGCTTCTCGTAAACGATAGCTGCAATGCTCTTTGAGTTGTTTACACCCGCCTCCTTTTAACTAAGCACCCCCATCCTCCATACATTAGAAACAATCAACGCACTATATTCCATCTCGGACCCCCCCGTGAGATCGACTTTTAACGAGGGGGGGGTCCGATTTCATATTAAACCTCACACAATTTCCAACGGCCCTGATTTAATCCCCAAAATCAACCACCTTGGTTCAATTTCGGACCCCCCCGGGCAGTCTGCATTTAACGAGGGGGGGGGGTCCGAGATTTTTCTCGCCAAAAAACCAATTTTGCACATTTTCACCATTTTTGCCCATTTTCACCATGTCTTCTTCCGACGGAGATCCTGAGCAAATGGAGACGAATTTTAAAAATATGAGAGAGGTTTTTGGTCAGCACAGGATGAGGAACAAAACCCTTTTTTCGTTTTTTGCAACGGAGTTACGAGCAGAGCAGGTAGAAGGCATCTTCGAGGCCTATTTTTCCATATTTTCCATTTTCCGTTTCAGTCATGATTTTGCAGGAGCTTCCACGGCCAGATGGAGATGAATTTTGCGAAACTGAGAGAGGTTTTTGTCCGAAACATGTCCATATACAATAACCTCTTTCATTTTTCTCCCAGGTGTCATATTTTAAGAGAGAATCACGTCTGAACGGACCCCTATTTCACAGAAAAACGGCCCAATTTTTATAACAGAAAACTCCGAATTTGATGGGAGTGGTGGCTATTTTCGGCTGAGACGGTTGAACCGACTCTCGAAACTTGATGAAGAGATGTATCTTATATATTGAGATGATTTTAATGTAATAGGGTTGGATCTTCACGCCCTGGAGTGGCTATCAAGCTGTAACATTTTTGATCTGCCATTGATGAAAGAGGCTCTTTACAGGATTCCTGCGCATGTTTACTGGTGATGTGATTTCTCAGTAAATGTTTTCTT